>JAKTWW010000313.1:0-13727 GCA_030582255.1 Hansenula subpelliculosa
AAAAAAAAAGGTCGTACCCGGATTCGAACCGGGGTTATCCGGATCAAAACCGAAGGTGATAACCACTACACTATACAACCAGTGAGTATGTCTTCGAAAGACTATTGGGCTAAGTCGTTGTGCTGAGATTACGTAATAGATAAACTTGTAAAATGAAGGTGGAGAAGTGACTACATAATGAACATAATGATCTTGATAGCTTTCATATGATAATTAGTCTTGAATATCATATCGGGATCATTATTTCTCAAAGACTCTCTACATTGAATTTTGAATATTAAATTTTTCTAAGTTTATGAACTTACAATTTTAAATTTATAATTTTAAAACTTACTGCAGAATTAATTAGAGAATTTTTTTGCAATCACAACTTCAAAAAGAGTTAATAATAACCAAAATCGAAATTCAAAAAGTAGAAGGCTTTAAAAATGTTTTGCTCGATACTTAATATAAATGTTAGAGATGTATTTTCAATGTTTAAATTGTTGTCCGTTAAATCGACCCGACATGTATGACAGAAAATTAAAGAAATAATAATAATAAATTTTTAATACTGTTTATGAAGAAAAGATTTCCCATATATTTAAAGTAGAGATTAAGTATCTGCTTCCGCTTAGAACTTTAAATGTTTTAATCGAGGGTCGTGGACAAAAGTTAAACAGTCTTCTCTTCGATAATGGTGATTTGGTTTATGAGCGATTCGCTACATTCAAAGTGCACTGAATGAAGATGAAAATTCAACTATAGTCTTGATATAATGACAAGAACAGACATAAATTAAATATACTTAGACGGTGGGCCATAACTATTTCCAGTGATAATCAATCTGTTTTTCCGACTAAATTGTGTTTGTTAATTGAATGGAAGTCCTTGCAGAGTATATTTTATTTATTGACACGAAAAATTAATGACAGATTCAGGTTATTAGACAGACTAACGAACAATGGAATCTCAACAATAAAACCAAGATTTCGAAATAAATGGATGAGGTATTTTTCCGCGGAATGAAAAGAATACGAAACACCTCATGTATTGTAGTAGTTTTATTCAATGTTTCTCCACTTTCACACCGTTGCTCATCCCATCATCAATACTTTTCTTCTTCTGTTTGAACAACCAAGAGTACGTTATGAGCTATATAGCCTATCGAGCACTTGGTTTTACATACACAGAAGATTAACATGGTCCTTCTTATTAATCGGATAAAGTATTGGTGTCTTCCCATCTGTACAAATACCAAGTAGTTTATTCTGATCACTATCCTCACAGACACACATTTTGAAGTCCGAAATGTGTCTCCACCCCAGATTTCAGCAGGACAAACCCGGAATCCAACAGGACACAGACACATAAACAGCCAAAATCAATCAAAGAAAATATAAAGAAAATATAAAGAAAATCCCTCCACTCTCCACCCTCCACCCTCCACCCTCCACTTGTCGGATATCAGAATAAGTTAACAATAGGCTATTGTATTGTGGAGTCAGAAGAAAGTGGTTATACGATGGTGGATGAATAATGTACAAAGCGATGTTTGACCATGTTTGTGTGATTGTGATGACTTGTGTGTTTCTCCAGGTTTTCGGTTTACTCAAGAATTGAAGCAGCATTTGATTATTGGTTATTCACAAGATAAGTAATATAAAATATCCAAAATACCCTACAAATTGTTTTGGTTTTTTTGAAGCTGGGGGAAGCCTATCTTCAAACCACAATAGTCAAATTAAAGTCATGTGTCAAGCACATTATAATCCATCAGTTCAAGTTACAACGGATCATAGAATTGAAATTAAAGAAAATGAAGTTCCAGAATTACAACCTGGTGAAGTATTAATTCATCCAAGAACAACAGGGATTTGTGGTAGTGATATTCATCTTTGGAAACATGGACAGATTGGGGATTTGAAAGTTTTAAGTAACTTAGTTATTGGTCATGAAGCATCTGGTGATATTATCGCAATTGGTTCAGATGTAGAAAATGTTCAAATTGGTGATCGTGTTGCTATTGAACCTGGTATTCCATGTCATACTTGTTTTTTATGTCGTCAAGGTGATTATAATTTATGTCAAGATGTTAAATTTATCGGAATGTATCCTTATGCTGGTTCAATGCAAAGATATTTAGTTCATGATTCAAGATATGTTTATAAATTACCAGATAATATGAGTTATGCTCAAGGTGCCCTAGTGGAACCAGTTTCTGTTGGTTATCATGGTGTTGAAAGAGCAAATTTAATCTTAGGTCATGGTGTTATGATTGCAGGTGCAGGTCCAATTGGATTAGTTACATTATTATTAGTTAAAGCTGCAGGTTGTACACCAATCGTTATTACTGATTTAAATGAAGGTCGTTTAAAAGTTGCGAAAAATTTAGTACCGGATGTTATAACTTATCAAATTAATACAAAGAAAACACCACAAGAAAATGCAAAAGCCATTAGATTATTATTTGGTACAACTGAACAATCAGCACCAAGTCGTGTCCTAGAATGTACCGGTGTTGAAAGTAGTGTTATCACTTCTGCATATGTTATTAGAAGATCTGGATTATTAATGATCATCGGAGTTGGTAAAGATGTTTTCAATAATTTCCCATTTATGCAATTATCATTTGCAGAAATTGATTTGAAATTTAGTAATAGATATCATGATTCATGGCCAACTGTTATTAATATGATTTCAAATGGAATTATTAAAGTTGATGATTTAGTTACCCATAAATTTCCTTTAGAAAGAGCTGATGAAGCTATTGAATTGGTTGGTGATCCAACAAAGGGAAGTATTAAAGTAATGATTGAAGATACAAAAGGGAAATTATGAGATTAATGTTTTTTTTGTGTGATTTTTCATAGTGTATAATTTATTAATATAGCTAATGTTTGTTGAGAAACTATGTAGCACAAAGAGTTTGATCTAGACTACATAAGCAGTTAGCAGCTTGGTTATTTTATTCTCTTGGCTGGAGAATGGTCTATTAATTGTAACCCGATCGAAATGTAGATGTATGAGATTCAACATTAAGACATGTTGAGAAGGAGAAGAAGTTGAAAAAACAGGAAAAGAAGATTAGGATAGTGCTGATAATAATATTTATAGCTTTTTTAAAAGGGATGAAGAGACAATTTTGATTCTCAATCAATTAATTCTTTACAACATTAAGCTTAAACCCTTACAATAATTTCAAAGCACAGTGTACATAAATTAATATTCAATCCAAAAAAGAGAAAACAACGACCAGCAACTAATAAAGTTATTTTTTTTATTTACTTTACAATATTTTCAATTCAAGACACCACCAGTGCTTGAATATTCTTGATGATCAGCAGTTGCTTTTTCTTCATCTTGGAAATGACCATTTTGAACTTCATAAGGTAAAGTTTTTGCATTATGAACAGCTTCAAATGGATTTTTAGGATTAGACATTTCAAAAATAACATCCATCTCTTCTAAAGTTCTACCTGCAGTTTCAGGATAAATGAAATAAACAGTTGGAACTAATAAAAAGTTAATAGCTGCAAAAATTGTATAAGTATAACAACCAATATTTTCAAAAGCAACAGGTGTAATCATAACAACCATAAAATTGAAAGACCAATTAGCAGCTGTACTTAACCCATTTGTTGGTGCACGGATACTTAATGGTGTAATTTCAGCAGGATATAACCATGTCATACCTAACCAACCAATAGCGAAAAAAGTATTGAACACAAAAAGGAAAACAGCAGAAGCAACTGGTGTTTGAGTATTACCATTATCTGAAGCCCATTGACAACCTGTCAAGATAGCCATTGTAAAAGATTGGCCTAAAGCACCAAACATCATTAAATTTCTTCTACCAAATCTTTCAATTGTATAAAATGCAATCCATGATGCCAAAAAATATTCAGTACCATTGCATGCTGCAAGAATTCTTGATTTTGTTGGTGATAAACCAATATATTGTTCAAAAATGGTCCCTGCATAATAAGTGATTAAATTAATACCAGTAATTTGTTGCATAATTTGATTCCAAACTGCTAAACAAACTCTATGAAAATTTCTTTGTGGACCTTGAGTAAATAATTCTTTCCATTTAGACTTTGGAGCTAATCCAGTATCTTCTTTTGCAATTGCTGTAGAAACTTCATCAACTTGACGTTGAACAAAAGGATCTGTTTCAGGAACACCTTCTAATGCAGAGAATACTTTAACAGCTTCTTTAACTTTTCCAACTTTCATTAACCATCTTGGAGATTCAGGTAATTTCATAATAATTGGCATTATAATAACAGGAAAGATAATTTGGAAAGCAATTGGGAATCTCCAACTTGCTGAACTCCAAGGTATCCAATAGAAAGCAAAATCAATCCAATAAGAAATACAAATACCACCTGAAATCAAAGCACCTTGAACCATGACTAATTTACCTCTTTTTTCAGGTCTTGCACATTCAGATTGCCAAACAGGAACAGTTGAAGTATTCATACCATTACCAATACCTGCGATAATACGACCAACTAATAATTGATCAGTTGAATAAGCAGCTGTTTGTATAATTGCACCAATAATCATAATAAAACAACCTGTAAAGATCGTTTTCCGACGACCAACTTTATCCCCAAACCACATAGTGAAAAGTGCCCCAGCAAGACAACCAATTTCGTAAACAGCTACAACAAAACCTTGATATGTTGATCTTGAACCATCAGCCACTGTATCAATCTCTGGAAAAGTTTCTCTAAACGTGCGTAACAAAAGTAAACTTCCCATCAAACCTTGGTCAAAACCAAATAAAAGGAAACCAACACCTGCGCACCCTGATACTAGAAATGATAGCTTTGAGCCATTTGCGCCCATAAAAGTATGTGTTGTATCATGATAAACAATTGATCCGAAACCTTCTTTATTTTCTTCATTTTGGAAAGTGTTCCTCGTACTATGACGGAAGGATTCATCTTCACTACCCATTGGACTCTTTACAGAGCCTTTTGATTCCTCTAATTGTTCTGTTCTAGGTTTATTTTCATCCATGTTATTATTGTCGTTGTTGTTGATGATGATGTGTTTATGATGATTACTTGATATACTTGAATGAAACTTGGAAACCTGGAGTAAACCCCATATTTATAGATTCTTTGAATATCTAGTTTTCCTTCAACCAATATGATCGGTGAAATGACATAATAACTTGCACAAGATTTCTCGTACTTTCTACATTACTCACTCAGCATCATTGAGAACATGAATCCATGAAACACGACAAAAATTGTCTCTTCAGCCCAAAAAAGTGTCAACAATCAGCTCCACCTTTGGAAAATGATACGGACCACAGAGTGATAACCTTTGGGACATAAAGACGGAAAAGGCTGGAAACATGGACATAAACCACACTGAAAAGCAGTAGCTGTTGACATGTAAGTTGAAGATGATTAATGTAATTGATAGTAGCAGTACAAGACATGTCGAGTAGTTGTCCGTGGATCATGGATAGTCCAGTGACTATTGTATGTGGAGTATTGGGGCAAAAAACACAACCAAATAGACTAAGTTGCTGCTTTGGGCAAAGCGAAACGCGGTGGAAATGTGAATGACAAGGTGAAATAAGTGGTTGAATGACATGGAAATGAATTGAACACATTAGTTTGAAATGCCTTTGTTGTCTCTTGCTCCACCCTCCACCCTCCTCCTAGTTCTGTTATCAACACCGGTTTACCCCAGCTTCTTTTGTACCCATCTTGATAATCATCATCATGATCATCATCATTATGACTCCGGATTCAACAACAAGCAAATGGAATCGTACCACTGAACCCTGACCAAAGAAATTTGTCTTCAAAACACACGCCCATCCGTTTCTCCATTAACTCGCAAAATCATGTTGTTCATTGTTCACCCCAGATTATCATTAGGTCATTATTATATGATGCATAAAAATCATACCCGGTTAAGAAAATCTTATTTTATTGATTATATTATAACTCATTTTCCAGAAGTTGACGCAGGTGAACCAAATGTGAAACATACAAACACTGTTATTAAACAACTTACTTAGGTTAGATCCATAATGACGATTCCTGTTAGAGAAGAAGGTGCAGAAAAGATAATTTCATACATTTCTAGTGAATTTGATGATGAATTACCACGTTCAATCCCTACTAGGAAACCAGTATCTCAATTATTTAGACTTGATGATAAGGTTGCAGTGATTACAGGTGCTGCTAGAGGTATTGGGTATGCTATTGCTGATACATTCGCAGAAGCAGGTGCTCAAGTCGCCCTTGTGGATTATATCGATTGTTCTAAACAAGCTGATGAATTATCCAAGAGAAATAATATCAGGGTTCAAGCATATCAATGTGATGTTAGTAATTCTGAAAATGTTGAAAAGACAATAAGTTCAATCGAACATGATTTTGGAACAATTGATACATTTGTTGCTAATGCTGGTGTTGTTTGGAAAACTGGGAATGTTATAAATGAAACAAATGATGATTATAAAGAATGGAATCAGATAATGGGCGTTAACCTTAATGGTGTGTATTATTGTTCAAGATTTGCAGGCCGTATTTTCCAAAAACACGGTAAAGGTTCTTTCATTATAACAAGTTCAATGTCTGCACATATTGCTAATGTTCCAATGAACCTAACCCCATATAATGTTACAAAAGCTGCAGTTAAACATCTTGCAAAATCTTTAGCTATTGAATGGGCAGGTTTTGCTAGAGTCAATTCCGTTTCACCAGGATATTGTGATACTGGATTAAATGATCATTTACCAAGATCTTTTAGAGGGAAAATGTGGTCTTTAGTTCCAATGGGTCGAGAAGGAAGTCCTTATGAAATTGCAAGTGCTTATTTATATCTGGCTTCTGATGCTTCAAGTTATGTTAATGGAACTGATATCTTAGTTGATGGAGGTTATACTGCTGTTTAAACTTAATAATAAATGAATCTAGTTGTAAAAAAAAAACTAGTTATAATTACAAAATGATAAATTAGAAGTATCAATAATTAGCTATACAATTTAATTATGTTGCTTTAACAACATTGTGAGTTTTTTCATAATTTGTAATTTCATCAACTTTCGCAGCAGAAGAAGATTTTTCATCAAAATTATATGTTAACCATTCTTTTGCTAATCTTCTAGCTAGCTCTAAACCAATAACCCTTTGACCCATACATAAAATTTGACAATTATTACTCAAAATACTTCTCTCAACACTAAATGAATCATGAGCAGTAACAGCTCTGATACCTTCAACTTTATTTGCAGAGATTGCAACACCAAGTCCAGTACCACAAAATAAGATAGCTCTATCCGCCTCACCACTTGCAACTAATTCTGCTGCTTTTATTGCAACTGATGGATATGGAGTACTATTACCGTTTGAATCAACACCTAAATCAACAATAGACTCAACTAAATGATAATTTGAAAGGTCTTTTTTAACTTGATCTTTGTATTCAAAGCCCGCTTGATCTGATGCAATGACTAGCTTAAATTTATCTGGCATGATTGATGAATTGTATTATTATTATTGAGATTATAGTTGATTGTATAATTTGATGAAATATTGGAAGAAGGATTAAAGTCTAAAAAAATAATACATTTATCAAATCACCATTAATCTCAACATGATAAGTCCAGGTTATCCTCTCCACTATATACCACTCCCTCCACTCTCCATTTCTATTATACACGATGGTTGAGGATAAATCTATTGTCTCCTCCACCGATGACATTAGCACAACAATAACAAAAAATTATGCCCTCCACCCTCCACCGAAGTTGGAACGCAAAAGTCTGCAACCCCAGATTTCCGAGCCCGAGCACAGACAAATGTCCTGGACCCAGGAGTCTAAATGTCTAGACATTCGCAGAACAATAGATCATAGACAAGAGTTAAAAACCCTCCACCCTCCACCCTCCACTGGATAACCACATTATACCTTCTATTGTTTAATGTTGATAATACTCCACATACGAAAAACGCTATTTGTTTGTGATTGTGGTTGTCTTTGAAGTTTGGATTTTGTAGAACTTGATTGCAGTACTTATTACCTGCCCGTGTGATGATGACAGTTCCTTATAACAACGAACATTTCCTTGATCTTACTCTTTATCTCATGAACTTAAAAGATTATTATCAAATTATTAAAGTCTGAAAATGTCAAATAAACATTTCCTTCCAACAGATACAAATAAGCTTGTTCCAAATTGTTTAAAAGCAATAACATATGAATATCCATATTTATCAATTTTGGAAAGGGAACGAGTAGTTTTCAATAATAAATATGATCGTTCAAAAGTTTCATTAATAAGTGGTGGTGGATCAGGTCATGAACCTGGATTTTATGGACTAGTTGGTCCAGGTATGCTTTCTGCAGTGGCTCATGGTGAAGTTTTTGCATCTCCAAATTATAGAAATGTTAAAGCAGCTGAAAAGATCACACATGAATTAATTCAAAATGGAGATAATGGGTCCAAAGAATGGGGTGGTTGTATTTTCATATTGACTAATTATACTGGTGATAATTTATATTTTGGTATGGCTGCTCAAGATCTAATTGCAAAGTATGGGGATGATAAAATCAAGATTCTAAGAGTTACTGATGATGTTGCAGTTTCAAGAAGTTCTGGTTCACTCGTTGGTCGTCGTACTTTAGCTGGTATAACTATTGTTTCTAAACTAACTGGTGCGGCTTCAGATTTAGGTTATTCAATTGATGATATTTTCACATTCGGCCAAAAAGTCATTGATTCAATTGCTTCAATCAATGCAGGTTTAGATCATGTTCATATTAGTGGATATAAAGAAGATGCAGATTTTGGAAAATTGAAACAAAATGAATTGGAAATTGGATTAGGAATTCACAATGAGCCTGGTGTAACTAAATTAGATTATATTCCTAGAAATGAAGAGTTAGTTGATCAATTATTGAAAATGATTTTAGACACTTCTGATAAAGAACGTGGATTTTTCAAATATAATCATGGTGATAAAATTGTTTTGATGATTAATAACTTGGGTGGTGTTCCAGTTATCGAAGAGAAAAACATCTTATTCAACACTTTGGAAACTTTGAAAACCAAGTATAATATCAAACCAGTTAGAATTTATACAGGGAGATACATAACTTCATTCAATGCTCAAATTTTCACAATCTCTTTATTTAATGCAACAACAGCAACAACTCAAAAATTTGATTTGGAAACAATTTTCAAATTTTTAGATGCTAAAACAGATGCTGTTTGTTGGACAAATACTAGTTTCCAAAATGAATTAGAATCAATTGATAATAAATCTCAAATCATTGAAAATTTCACTCATTATGATGAATTGGAAACAAATGGAGGTTATCAAAACGGTAATGGAAATATACAAAATACTAATTCAAACTTTTTCATGGAGCCAGGCCTATTAGATAGAATTGCCAGAACAGCAGCTCAAAGAGTCGTTGATAAAGAGCCCGAACTAACTGACTGGGATACCAAGATGGGTGATGGAGATTGTGGATTTGGATTAAGATTAGGCGCTGAATTATTATTGAAAAAACTTGACCAAGATCAAATTGCATCTTCTGGTTCAATATTGAAAGTGTTGCATGTGCTTTTGGACATTATCAAGGATGATATGGGTGGCACTTTAGGTGCAATCATTTTTATCTTTTTGAAAGCTGTCATTAATAATGTTGAATTATTAGCCACCAAAATCCCAGATATAACACCAGTTGAAGCATTTAGTGCCTCATTTGAAGTTGGCTTAGAAACTTTATTTGATTATACAAAGGCAAGGGTTGGTCATAGAACAGTAATGGATGTGTTGATCCCATTTGTTGAATCATTTGCAAAGACTAAAGATATTGTTCATTCTGTCCAAATAGCTCATGAAGCTGCTGAAAACACTAGAATGCTGAAACCAAAACTAGGAAGAGCAACTTATGTGGGTAATCTTGATGGGAATAAAGACCTTCCACCAGATCCAGGTGCATATGGTATCTATGAGGCGATCAGTGCCTTGACTTTGGCTGTTGAGCATTGAGCATTGAATATTGAATATTGAATATTGAAGAAAATGTACAGTAGAATAATGACTAGTTTAATGGCCTGGGACAACCCGTGTAGCTCCGCCTAGGATCTCGCCTGGGCTTTCTAATGCTTTGAGCGTAGCTTTCAGCACAAACTTGCCTACGACCTTGTCTAATTACGCCTAAAACGTTCTCCACCCGCGTAAGTCTCCGCCTGCGTCTCTGCCAAATACTGCTAGATTTTCTCCCCACACAAATTTTATACGGAAATGCTTGTTTACAACGGAAACATCTTGAACACGATTTAACAATTAATATAACTTTCTATTGTTCTACAAATGAAATGCTCACAATGGCGCTGTGGTTAAATCATGAAGAAAGAGCTCCCAGTTACACAAGCTGTATTTGAGTGTCAGGTCTGCGGGAAACACTACTCCCGTAAGGATTTTCTAACAAGACACCAGTTGAATCACCGAAACATTAGACCTTATAAATGTGAATCATGCCATCTAGGGTTTACGAGAAGGGATATGTTGACAAAGCATTTCAGGTCAAATACTCATAAGCAGAATGCCAATGGTGGCCTTGGTGGATTAAATGAGGAAAATGAAAATGAAGATGCAGAAGAGGATACTGATGATGGTGGTGGTACGAATTCCTCAAGTGTTGTTGGTGGTGGTTGTGGTGGTGGTGAAGCTGGGTATTCTGTTGAAATCAAGACAGATAATCATGGACATGGATCAAGAGATCAAAAAGATTCAAGAGGTTTTGCAATGTCAAACATCAAAAGACACAGTGAATCTAATGAAAAAGCTAAAAAAATTCAAAATACTTCCAAAAAGCTTAAAATTTCAAATTTTTTGAATGACTATGATGAAAAAATCTATACACCACCTCAACAGCCCTCAATTATTAGACCTTCTTCATCTTCCACATTATCTGGTGCTGCTGTGGATGTGAATTTTGGTAATTTGATAAGAATAAACTCTCAATTGTTACAACATAGAAACAGAACTGGTCGAACTCCACCTTCAAATCATCATAATCATCAAGAACATCATCAACCACATCATGGAATTAAGAGAAGCTTCTCAACGGGAAGCAACAGTATTGATACCTCTTCAACTTCATTTGATGACAGTCCCAAGGAATTTTTGTCTTTGTTGGATATGAGTGGTGGATATATTGATAACTTATTATGGTTATTCACTGATAATTTCCCCGAGGAAGTATTGAATGAAAATAATCTATCATCATCACATCCAGAAAGTGCCGTTATTGATGTTGATGCAACAAGAAAATTTGACATCTCACCTGCAAGTTACGATGGGTCAGATTTACATTCACATATGTTTGGTCATAAAAGATTCAAGATTAATGAAACTACAAGATTGAAAATATTGAACATTTTCTCAGAGGTTGAAACGTTTAAAAACGTTTCATTATCAAGGTTGGATGAATATATGGATCTTTACTGGTTCAATTTTGCTCAAACTTTCCCTATAATTCATCAAGTAACATTTGACCCAAATACGGCTGATATTTATCTTCTTATTAGTATCTTAATCATAGGAATGGCTCATACTGCTGACCGGTTAGAATATGAGTTATCAATTGAAATTAACAAAAAATTTAGAAGAATATTAAAAGATGCCATAGATGAAGAAACTCAATTGTCTTTACCAATAATGCAAGCATTAATATTACATAATTTTTCTGCTAAAAACTTCGGTGATACAAAACTGTTACAAATGTCACAAATCGATCATGGCTCAAACTTATTATATTTGAAATTCAGTGGGTTTTTGGAAAGATTAACAAGTGAACCAGTGATCCATAGATCAGAGAACTCTACAGATAAAGAGCTATATGATCAATGGCAAAACTGGATCTATTATGAAACTTGTAAAAGAACAGTTTATTTTGAATTCATTTGCGATACTCAACACATCACTTTCAATAAGGCTGAATTATCATCATTTGACATCAAATCAGAACTACCTTGTACTGATCGAGTTTGGAATGCGTCCACCCCAGATGAATTCTTTGCAGCGTATCAAATCCAACCAAATAGTCTAGTTACGAGGCCTAAATTAAACATTCATACCGCTTCGAATGAAACAGATATTAATCAAAAGAGTAGATCAAGATCATCTAAAGTAGGCAAGGCAAATAATGGGAATAATGGTGCCGGTAGTGGTAGTGGTAGTGGTGGTGATGATGAAAAGTTCACTAAAGTTGTTATGGAAAGGTATATTCAGCAACCATCAGGGTCTACACCAAGTCAATATAATAATAAAGTATTGGGTAAATGGCCTAGTTTTTTATGGTTTTTGAAATCATTTATGACTGAATATAAGGAAAATCAAAGAGAGTTTTCATTGAATTGTTATTCATTATTTTCAAGATATATCATCTTACATAGTTTAGTTAGAGTTTGTTGGCATACAAGAGGTCATGGCTTACTTGATTTAGGAATAGTTTCACAGAACAAATTAAATGAATTTTTCAATAAGTTGGAATTGGCATTTGCAAATTGGAAAGGTTATTTTGATCTTCACATTAAATTATATGATGATCAATTGAAAACTGTGGATCCAAGAAACACAACAAATAGAATCCATGATCATGGAGATGATGAAGAAACTTACAACAAATATGCTGAAATCCGGTCACAAGTCTTATTAAACAATTATGGTCCTACAAATGCATGTTGGGCAAACTTAAGCTTTTTCTACACGGGATTATTCACACTATATGCAGATATAAGTTCATTATCTAAATTTGCAACTGAATACAATCAATCACTGTCAACTAAATTTCATCAAGATATTAAAGAATTAGAAAATGAAAGAAATACAATTCTAGTTGAACAATGGGCTAAATCATCAAATGCAGAAATTGCAGTTATTGAAGCATGTAAGTTTTTGACACTGGTTTATAAACACGAAGAAACTATAAACACATATTCGCATGTTCCACCATCGGTACTTATTGCTACCATAATTATATGGTGTTTTGAAAAGAAAAACGCCTACTATGATTTAGAAAGAAAATTTAAAATTGGCTCAAAAGAATTATTATCTTTAAAACCATCCAAATTTTTTGATAGAAAGGGCTGTATCATAGGCTCGATTGCACGTGAGGAAGCTCACAAATACCTAGATCTCATTTCCAAACAAGCAAGTAATCGTGACGATGATCTATCTTTAAATGATACTCTCAAAATGAAGCATGTTGAAGAATACAGAAATCGTCAATTCTATTCTGTCGGTGTTGTTTGTTATGCTTTATCGTTGCTGAAACATTGCAAATGGCCTTACTCTATTGATATTGTTAGAAAGCTAGAGCATATCGTTCATTCCTATGAGAGGACATAGTGAGAAATCAAATATTAAAGTTGTTCAAAGTTTTTACCAAAAACTTTTGTAGTTTGCATCACATCCTTTATACTTCCAAACCCACTAAATTTGACTCCTCATACCGAAGACTTATATACCAAATTGCAAGTACTTGATTACTTGTACCAGATAAATTTCCTACTCTTTCAAAAACTTTGAGTGATGGAAATAATGGCTATATCCTATTGTCCATAAAGCTTTAAATTTTAGATCCGACATACGTTTTTAAGTCCGTCCTTCTCGGTAATAAATTTTGTGTCACATTGGAACACTCATATACCAATTTTTACTAGGGGCTTTCTAGATAATATGATTAAT
>JAKTWW010000314.1:0-23523 GCA_030582255.1 Hansenula subpelliculosa
AAAAAAAAAAAAAAAGTAAAAAAGGAAAAAGTAAAAAAATCAATTTTTAAAGGGTAAGGTGTTGATTTTTTTCTTTAAAAAAAAAAAAAAAAAAAAAAAAAAAAAACAAAAAAAAAAAAAAAAAGTCATCAATACTTATTTGAAGCTTATAATAATTAATATTCATATTTAAAGAAAAAAAGGAAGCTGTATAATAAGATGTTTTGTATATAATTCAGTTGTGATACCTTTTAAATATTGGACATATTATATTAGCAAAGGATGTAGAAGAACACGCACAACTCATAAACCTACAGTTCATTAATATCACGGATGAATATTAACAATCTTATATCATACATCTATTTTTTTTTCTTACCATAAACAATCTTCCCATTAGGTAAAACTAATTTTTCACCTTGTGGTTTCTTCACTTTCTTCTTTTGACCATTTTCAAAACTATTAACTTCTCCCACGCTAGGCTCTTCAGGTCTTGTCAAATCAATTACCAACTTCTCACTTATCTTACCAATAGAATTATTCCAAAGGAAAACTGGGAACCTAACTAGTAAAGAGTCTCTTATAGTTGGGGGTTTTATATCATCTGCAGTCATTCTCGTTAATTGATTTTCATCATCTTCATCAATCATGAAAACACCATCAATTCTAACTAAGAAAGATTTATCAATTCCATCTATCCTTACTTTTCTTTGTTCAGTAAGTACACCACCACTTGATTGTTTGTTGGCAAATGTCTTGATTTGATCAATCAAATTTTCAATTCTTTTACGATCTTGTGATGTTGAGATACGTAATATGATATAATGAGCTACTCCAATAATGATGAATAGGAAAACAAAAGTAAAGATTAATCCAGGTTTGAATCTTTCATATAAAAATCTATTATTTTTATATTTGGGAAATCCATTCTTGAGGAAAAAATCATAACGATCTTTTGATGAATTTTTTAAAATATTCATAACAAGACTTAATCTTTCAAAATTTTTTTGTGCAATTTTTTTAGCCTTTTTACCTTTAGCCTTATCAGGATGAAATTTAACACTAAGTTTCTTAAATTGTTTATTGATCTCTTTTAATGAAGATTTTGGACCTTTTTCTAATTTCATAAATTCATAAAATGTCATACCTGGATAATCATTCTGTAGTTCATAATTCACTTTAAGGATTTCTTGATCTTCAGCGGACCATGCCATGATGGACACAGCCATCATTGTCAGAAAGACCCATTGGAACAATCTCATTTTCAAACACCAGAAAATCACGTCTTTCAAATATCTAAACAGATATTTCACCAAAATGTTTAAACTCGTTGTTATTTTTGATCCACTGCAAAAAAAATTCGCGAACTTGTTTTTTTTTTTTTGTTTTTTTGAGCTTTTCGCGAAATCATCGCGATGTTTAAAATTTCGTGTCAAAAAGAAGATCAATGAGAATAAACCAACAACACTGCAAACATCATCAACCATCGTTTCATACTGGAAGTTGCTGCTGTGTGTTTGAAGTCAGGTATTATTATTGTACATCCCCCACCATGCCTCAAAAAGTCAATCTTCGAGAATCACCAACCCTATACAAATTCCTCAAGACTTACAACATCATTGCGATGTTTATGTATGGAGCAGTTTTAGCTAGATTATTTATATTATTACCATTAGTTGGACGTAAATTTCTAAGTGGTGGATTGAATGAATTTTTCATAAATGTTGTTCAAGTCATATGTGGTGCTGAGATTTTCTTAAGTTTAGTTAAATTGGTTCCAATTCAATTACCTTTAATCATTTTACAAAATGCCTTGAAAGTTTTCATTATATATACTGTATTAATGAGAGAAACTGTCTTGTTGAATCATCATTGTTATTCATTGTTAATTTTATGTTGGTGTAGTTATGGATTCATTGGATATATTTATTGGTTTTGGAAATTGAAAAATATTGGAAGAGTACCAAATGGATTATTATCATTATTTCAAAATTTACAATTGATTTTATTTCCAATCACTTCAGTTTCTGAATTTATATTAATTTTCTTAAATTTAAAATTTATTGGAGAAGATGAAGATCGTTTAAAAATGGCTACACAGGTTGTTTTATTAGGTTTCATTCCAACTAAATTTTATTTATACAAGAGATTAATATTCAAATTTTTTAAAATTCAAACAGAGAAAAATAAATAAAGGCTATATTCCTAAATCATTTATAATTTTCTGAGCATATTGACGTTTCGCGTCATCACTACTCAATTTGGAGATTTCATTTTTTGCAGTATTTAGCTTTTCCAAAATTTTATTCAAATCAATATGTTCATCATTCAATAAATTAACCATTTTTGCATCTTTATCATCATCTTCTGTAGCTTTAATCACCACATCATCTTTAAACTCTTCGATTTCCCAATCATGACATTCAATAATCTGTCGTATTCTTTCTTTACCAACAATTTCACCAAATTCATTTTTCCCTGAATCATGGAAATGACACATTTCGATACCACCTTGTACTAAGAATAAATCTTCACATTGTAATTTAAAATCCTCATCAACATCACCAAACCCAACAGCAATCACCATTCCATTCCATTCCCCCTCGCCCTCCACTTCATCACACTGATGATTATCATTTTTAAACTTCTCAACCAATTTATTCAAACAATCAATCATCACTTCAATTCCATCCAAACCAACATCATACTTAAAACATAATACAACACCATTGATAACATCTCTAACCTCTCTTGCCTCATCACTTGTGAATTCATCACACCACTCTTTGAAGTTATCAATTGCATTAACTTCATCAATCCATAGATCAATACCTGTGGTGAAATATTTTGTGGAGAGTTCAACACGATGAATGAGTCCTGAATGTGGTTCATCCATGGGTATATTTGAAGGTAATGAACCGAAAAGGGATTTTATTAAGGTAAGTTTACCCGATTTTGGTGGTCCAATTATAAGTAATCTGTCTTTCATTGGTATCTTTTATTTCACTAGTATAACCTTCTTGATTTTTGAACTTGATGCAAGAATAATAAACTTGATTATAGATCAAATCAAATATAAATACTGATTGACTTTTTCAAAACTATTTACGACCTGTAATTCGCGAAAAGGTATATAAAGTGTATAAAACAATCCAGTACAAATTCAAAGTGAACAAAAACCATTTATAACGAAAGAATAATCTATCTATGTATGTATATATATATATATATTTAAGCACAGAGTGATATAGAAATGAATATATGAATGAATGAAATGCAAAAATCGAAAAGCTCAAAATGATACCACGTTGTGATATTACGTTTTCCCCTGGTTAATAACTTGTTCTTTAGTTAAACCTGAATTACTTGAATTGCCTTCATTATTATCACTATGATCACTCAATTCATGAACTTCATCCCCTTCAAGATATTCAGGAGCTTCATCTTCTTCTTCCTCTTCAGCAATGAATAAATTTAAAAACACACCAACGAAACCAGAGACTGCGAAACCAGTTTCTAAAACAAGAATGATTGCATTGAAAAATCCTTTTAATGAAGTATTATCACCATCATATGTAAATACTTTTTCAAACCAATCATCAACCATAGTTGCACCTAATCCTAGAACTAAAGAAGCTGTTAAAATAAAACGATTTCTTCTAGTGAATGGAACAGTGGAGATAATAGCAAGACCAGAAACTGCAACAGATGTAAATAGAAAAGTAGTCATACCACCCAATACAGCTTTTGGAATTGAAACTAAAGCAGCTGCAAATTTTGAGAAAACACCCATTACAATAAGGAAAAAACAACACCAATATCCAGCCATTCTATTTGCACATTTTGTTATTGAAATGACACCATTATTTTGTGCAAAAGTACTCATAGGAGTTATGGTTCCCAATGTAGATAATAATCCATTAAATCCATCTGCTAAGACACCACCTTGAATTCTCGAATCATATAATTCACCTTCAACTTCTAATCTTGAAACATCACAAGTAGCTGTGATATCACCAATAGCTTCCATCATTAAGACAATATATGTTGCAAGCATTGGTAATACAGCAGGACCATAAACGGTTAATTTAAAAGTATGAACCCAAATAAAAGTAGCAGCAGGAGCTTCAGAGATACCAGAACCATCAAAATAATTACAAGCAGCAGCAACGATACAACCCACTAATAATCCAACAATAACAGCACAAGATTTCATTATTGGAGCACCCCATTTTTCACACAAAATGATAACTACAAAGACTAAAAATCCTAATCCAATAAATTGTGCAGAACCATAAGGTAATGGATGTGGAGCACTATTTGAAGGACACATTGTAGAACCATCCATACAACCTGAACCACCTAACCAATCTTCAAATCCTGAAGTGATTAAACTAACACCAATAAGTAAAACCACAGGACCTGTTACGATAGGTGGGAATAATTTTTGTAATAATGAAGGAGGCATAAATGAAAGTGCAATTTCCAATAAGGAACAAACAGCACCTGTACCAATTAAAGCACCATATCCATCAGGACATGCTAATTTTTCACCATTAGGACCAAGAGGACATTCACCATTTGCATACATCATTGGGAAAGCATTTTGAACAATACTAATTGTAGCAAAACTTGTCCCCACGACTGAAACTAACCCAGTACCAATATAATATTTAGTACCTTTGATATGAAATCTTGTGATTTGAACCAATGATAATAATCCACTAACTATTAATGAAGCAGAAACCAAATATTGTGATAATTCAGTGTCTAAATTAGCGGCAGATGCAATGATAATTGGAGGAGAAACAACACCTGCCAACATTGATAAAGAATGTTGAAGACCTAAAAGAAACCCTAAAAACAATGGCATATCAGAATTCAACCCGAAAAATGGTTGAACCGTGTTGGCCTTCTTAACAAAAGGTATCTTGGGTGTGAATAGATGTTTGTAGTCATAATCACCTAGCAATCCGTGTCTTGTTGTGCATTTTTTGAATGCTTTTGTCAAGCGTTGTTTGACGACGTCCATGGTCTTTGTCTATTGAGTGATTAGTGTCAGTCAACTCAGGAAGATGATTCAATAATCCAATAATCCAATGATTCAATTTCTCATGGGACCAAGCGGTCTTTTATAATGATTCCTCAGTCTCTTCACCTGTTCTATCTCAGATGCTGATTAAATTGTTGTTGCAACTCTGTTCCAATGCCATTCGAATCGCTTCATGGCTGCTTATCTTATCGCGCCTATGAAAATTTTATTCTCGGGCATTTCCAGCGTCCAGAACGAAGCGCAAAACGAGTGTCTGCGAGTCCACAAACACTGGAATCAGTCTACAACGGCTGTTATTCTTGAGCAGATGATGTGTCTACGATGGAGAGGACAATGGCGATGTGTAGATGTGTATTAGATGTGTGTCTTTCATAGCACTACACCGTGGAATACGGATCAACGTCTTCTTTGGAAATGACTATAGCGACATCATCCAACTCTTCTAGCAACTTCTCCCTCATAACCTTCAAATATCCACGTTCACTATTCGAATGGTTTGTACAGATAACAACAGACCCTAATTCTTTCAAGTACAATGCTTCATGATGACTTAATTCACCTGTAAGGTATAGATCTGCTGGTGTTGATAACTTGGAGAAAACTCCACTACCTGAACCTGCACAAATTGCAATTGTCTTTATACTCTTGTTTGAATCACTAGTTGCCAATTGAACATGATCTATTTCAAGACCTTGTTTAACACTATTAATCACTTCTTTGATACTTTTCGCATCTTTCAATGTAACAATTCTACCCATTCCAACATTTCCATCCTCACTATTCGGATCAATAACTTCTCTCTTCTCAATCTCCACTTGGCTGGCAACAACATCAACTAACCAATCATTAACACCACCTTTTGCAGCATCAACTGCAGTATGTGGACTATAAACACTAATACCATTTCCAATCAATTTTATAAGGGAATCATGTTGTGGATTAGATGTTGGTTCAATTTTTTTAATACCACGGAATATAAAAGGATGATATGCAATGATTAATTGGACTTTATGTTTTAAAGCTTCCTCCACAACGGTCTTTGTTAAATCAATTGTTAAAAGAATTGATAATGGGTTGTTAATATTGATTGTTGTGGCAGTTTGTGTTGTTGATGAATCTAGTAATAATCCAGTATTATCCCATGATGATTCTGCATAACGAATCGGATAATGTTTTTGAATAGCTGTGATGGCTCTCTTAAGGGACATAATGATGATGATGATGATGATGATAACTAAATCCAAAGAGTATAGATATCAATACTGCAATTCAATGAATCTATACTTTGTTCAATATGACTTCAATTTCAAACAATAATCGGAGTTTTGTTAATTTTCATCAAAATTTTCATGGATTTCTCCGGATCTCGAAATCAGCGAAATCCAAAGAGGATATTTCCTCCATTGAGAGACACACTTTGTTTATTTTCTATTGTATCGTCTACGTATCTAATCCCAATGTATCTAGAGATAAGAATCAAAATTTCACACTGGGTTCATCATGTATTTACTGAAGATGTGCAACTGTCGAGGTTGTGAAATGGCTGCTTTCCTGATTCTGTTGCTTTCGCCTATGTTGAATGTTTAATACCGGCGATTTTCCTGCAATGAAGAAAATATTTTGTGACAATAAAGATAAGAAATATTATTATAATATATTCAATTGTGGGATGGTGAATTACGAACTGGATTGATTGGCACTATTTCATTTTAATTATTTCTAATTATCATATCTGTTGTGTGGTTATGTAATAATATATGGAAGTGTAATTTCAACTTTCATTCATCAGATTTTGGTTATAGTTGAATCTGAGACTGAGACTGAGACTGAGACACATCGTATCTCTCCAACTCATCTCATCACGTCTGTTTTATACCCTTTTATACATTTACACTGTTTTATTTTTATATACTTTATGAATGGCATCCTCAATATTAACAACACTAAGACACTATAATATGAATACACTGACTCAATGAACGGGCATACCCACACCAAGAATTATGAGTAAGAAATATTTCATCAATTTCAATTCATTGCCATACCAAGAATCCAAGAATTGTTGTTATCGCATCCCAATGATGATGTTCTTTAATATTATGGAAAACTACTAGACTTATATAATGGATGATTGATCCAATATCATTATGATCGAAATTTACATGGTCTCAATCAACTCTATCTTCTCCATCACCAACCATTATGATCATCAAATCAATAAAACAAAAATCAATTAAAATTTTACAAAAATGTACAACAAAACATGGTCTATTAGGAAATTATAATTATAAATATTTATTCACTCCTAAAATACCATTTATTAAACAATCTAAAACAATTCAACCATTTTTCGGTTTAAATTCAGATATGCCCTTGTTTCTTGGATTTCTTTTGGGTCTTCAACATGCTTTATCAATGTTGGCAGGTGTGGTATCACCACCAATCATAATCAGTTCTGCTGCAAATTTAGATATTGAAACTTCTCAATATTTGGTCTCTGCCTCATTATTGATTAGTGGATTATTATCATTAATTCAAATAACTCGTTTCCATATCAAAGGTACAAAATATTATATTGGTACAGGTTTAGTATCCGTTGTGGGGACAAGTTTTGCAACAATTACAATTGTTCAAAAAGCTTTCCCAATGATGTATGCAAATGGTGAATGTCCTCTTGGTGTAAATGGTGAAAAATTACCATGTCCTGATGGATATGGTGCAATATTGGGGACAGGTACAATTTGTTCATTATTAGAAATTGGTCTTTCATTCATGCCTCCAAAAATTTTACAAAAATTATTCCCACCAATGGTTACTGGTCCTGTGGTTTTACTTATTGGTGTTAAATTAATAAGTTCGGGTTTCAAAGATTGGTTAGGTGGTTCAAGTTGTTATTCAACTGATGGGTTATGTCCTTCAGATAATTCACCACATCCATTACCTTTTGGTTCTGCTGAATTCGTAGGCTTGGGTTTTTTAGTCTTTGTGGTTATTATCTTGTGTGAAAAATGGGGTGCTCCAATAATGAAATCTTGTGCCGTTATAGTTGGATTATTAGTGGGTTGTATCGTGGCTGCTGCTTGTGGATATTTTGATGATTCAGGTATTGTTAAAGCACCTGCTGCTACTTTTGTTTGGGTTCATACTTTTAAATTATCTATATATGGACCTGCTGTATTACCAATGCTTGCAACATATATTGTCTTAATGATGGAAGCTATTGGTGATATCACAGCTACTTGTGATGTTTCAAGATTAGAAGTTGAAGGTGAATTATATGATTCCAGAATTCAAGGTGGTGTCTTAGCAGATGGACTTAATGGTGTTTTATCAACCCTAGGAACAATCACTCCAGTAAGTACTTTTGCACAAAATAATGGTGTCATTTCAATAACAAAATGTGCAAATAGAATGGCTGGATATTGGTGTTGTTTCTTCCTTATTATAATGGGAGTTTTTTCAAAATTTTCAGCTGCATTGGTTTCAATTCCAAAAGCTGTATTAGGTGGTATGACTACTTTTTTATTTACATCTGTTGCTGTATCAGGGATGAGTATTATCTCTACTGTTCCATTCACTAGAAGAAATCGTTTTATTTTAACAGCTTCATTAGTTTTAGGATTAGGTGCAACTATGGTTACAGGATGGTTTAGTCATGTTTTTACGTATGATGGTGATAATAAAGCACTTAAAGGATTCTTCAATGCAATTGTTTTGGTCATGGAAACAGGCTTTGCAGTTTCTGGGTTTGTTGGAGTTTTCTTGAACTTGTTTATTGGTGAAGAAGATGAAGAAGATGAAGCTCCTGAATATCTTGAGGGGGATGAAGTTCATGAATTAAGTGATCATAGTGCTGAAGGTGAAGGAAGTGAATTATCTAAAGAACAAGTTGTGAACCAATCTAAATCATAAGCGATCTTTCCCCCATCCCACAATTCTTATCCAGTTTATTCTTTTATACACATTTCTTATGGTTCTCTTTATAAATTTTGTAAATGTTATATAAAATCATCAAAATTGGTAAATCCACTAAAAAAACTTTATGTAATCTTTTTTTTTTTTTTTGGTTTCTTGAGTTTATCGAAAAGATCAAAATTCAAGAGCATTAATCATTCAATTAAACAACAATATTACAAATAATCAGAGATATAATCAAATAATAATGGATGCAGATTTATTGAAGAAGACAATCCAAGAAAGAATAGACACAACAGAAGTCTTCGTAGAGGACATGTCTGGTACGTTTCCTCCTCCACAATCGTTTCGCTTCAATGAGACATAAGTACATTCATTACTAACACTTTAATTTGCAATAGGTGGTTGTGGACAAGCATTTGCAGTTATAATAGTATCAAAAGAATTTCAAGGTAAAAATAAATTAATGAGATCAAGATTTGTTAATACAAAATTAAAAGAAATTATTGCTTCAATTCATGCATTTACTCAAAAAAATTTTACTCCTGAAGAATTTGAAACTCAGAGGGCAAATTTTAATATATAGATTGATGGATGATTGTATGGTTGTGTGGTGTGAAGAAAGGATATGGGATGATGCATGAGGACTACAACTGGGTTGTGGTGGGAATATTAAATAATAAATAAATAGAAAAAGCTGCAATGGTACCAAAAAGTAGCTAATGATTCAGGCCAATAATGTTGATTATAATTTCTTAAAAACTATAATTAACAGGACACAGTTTTGGAACTAATATCCAAATAATGACATAACCAATCAACATTAAACTAACAAATATAGGTAGATAATCTAATTTCGTTAAATGGGTAATTGAACCAACTAAAAATGGTAAGATTGCTGCACCGGAACCTCCAATACTACTCATAACACCAACAGCGCTAACATGTAAACTTACTGGTAATAATTTCATCAATGTTATGTTTGAAGTTGGAAACAATGGACCAATGAAAACACCATCTATGAACATTATAATATTTGTAAATAATTTAAAATGCTTGGATGTGGTTTCATCAGTTGTTAATGTAAAGATTGTATAAATCAAATAAACCAATAATGATAATGCAGAATATGCATAATTTGCACGATATTCATTTTTGAAAAATTTCGTAACAAATCCCAATACAATACGTCCAACTGTTAATCCAATCCAAAACCATGAAACGATATAACTTGCACCGATTTGATCTAAATTTTTCACCTTCATTAAATAACTTAATAACCATGATCCAATAGAAACTTCTGCGCCAATGTATAAGAATAAATACAATGAAAATGTAATCACAGTTTTATTCTTCATTGCACTCTTCACGGTAACGCTTTCTTGCTCTTCTTCATCATCGGTATCATCATAATCATCATCACCATCATCATGTCTATGACCTCCTCCACAACTTTCATATTCATATTTTAATCGACCTTCATTTTTGAAAAGAGTTTGACAAAGTATCACACCAGTAATAGCTAACATACTTAGGAAAATATAATAAGATCTGAAATCACCATCAAACCATTTCAATAAATGGCTAATTAAAGGAGGTGAAATGACACTACCAATACCATAAAATCCATGTAAAAGTCCCATTAATTCATTATGATCAATCAATGAACTTAACCAAACATTCATACAACTATCCATCAATCCAACACCTAATCCAGTAAAATAATAAATCATAATGAAAATCCAAATTGGAGGTCTCATTGAATTAACAACGTACGTGGTAAGTAAAAACCCATTTGCCAGACTCATAACACCACGACGACCTAATTTAACATGTAAAAATTCATTACTTAAAGCACTTGTTGCATATCCTAAGAATTGTAATGCGAAAACGGTAGAGACTGTAGTTTGATTAACATCGTATTGTTTAGTCAAAGTAGGAATTAAGCTCCCCACGGTTTGATCATTTAAACCAACAGTAATCATACTGAAGAAACATGTCAAGATTTGACCTTTTAAAATATTTGAATCTCTCCAATCTTTTGAAGTTATAACAATAGGTTGACCTTTGAACATAACTGTCCGTGGTGATGGATCATGATGATGAGGACCTGAATTAGACTCTTCAATTGATTGAGCTGTGGATTCATCACCTAGCAAGAAATCAGTCAGTTCAACATCGTGGACATCTTTTTTATTTGCCATTGTGATAAGATCTGACTATCTCAATAATTTTGTAATTCTCAGCGGCTGATAATTAACGATTGAATAAGGCGAACTCAGATACAATGCAATGATTCCAGTTGTATCTCTAGTTCAATCAATAGTTGAATATTTCTAATATCCCTTTTTTTTTCAATAGTTTTTGCACTTCAATTGTGAAATATTTCAGTTATCTCCCGAGAATTAAAGCTTTTCTAAGTATTGGTCCCTTATGTAAGTTGCGATGAGCTGATGACTAAGGCGATGAGCTTGCTGAAGTGGAAGCTTAAAGTGTGGTCAAGTGAAGTGTGTGGGTAGTGAGAGACAAGGTTTGACACTCTATTGAAACCTCTCTGTATGCCTTCTTCGAGTAAGTTAAATTGCAAAAATGCTTTAAATTAAGACTTCTTGATGTGTTTCTAATCTGTTGATGATTTTGCAGTGTCTAGGTAAAAAAAAAAAAAAAAAATGGCGAAATCGGACAACAACAAAGTTCAAGAACTAATCAAATCATAATTCTACATTCATTTCATAAAATAAAATTCATATCTTTCATATATAGCCAATCTATTTACACGATGACAATGGATAACCTCAATCTTAAAAATTCAAATCAAAACCACCTGCAAAAACAGAAAACGAACGTGTATAATAAAACAAAAATCCTTCAAACGAAACCCAATATTCATATCCCAGAACAAAAACACAACTCAAAACAAAATAAAAAATTAAATATCAAATCAAATTGTATATAGTTATCTTCATAAAGCATCATAAGTTTGATCATCCATACTTGATCAAATTCTATTATATTTATTTTCTTAATGATATGGAGGTGGAGCTTCTAAAAATCCATAATTATTCATTCCAATACCAACATTTAATAAATAAGATTGTGATTTTCTTGGTGAATGTGCACGATATTGGAACATATCGGTAGAATTTGTATGAATTGGAGCTAATGAAGGTCTTTTCAAAAGCGGATTTGCCAAATTGATTGGAGATGGTGCTAATATTGGAGAAGTTTCTAAATCATAATGATGTGAATAATTATGTTTAACATCTTGCCCAGCAATTGAGTCAAGCTGTTGAGGATGTTGTGATTGTTCTTTAATTGTGACTTCTTGCTGTTGATCTTCCTCAACTAAAGTAGCTTCAGTATTCATAGAAACAGATCTTGCTGTTTCCTTAGATTTACTATGCTTCTTTGAATTCAATTTAATACTTCTTCTCTTTAATTTATTATTATTCTTTTCATTTGAATAGTATTTTGATTGAATTTTCGATATGGTATTTAATGTATTTTTGATTTGAAAATCATCTTTTGAACTTGTAAAGATTTCAATTGGAATATTTTTGGTTTTCAATTCTAAGTTATTACCCAGTGATGACTTTAATTCAAACTTGTACAGATTTGGGCGTTCAATAACGTCCTGTAGTGGTGGAATTGATAATCTGAAAGATTGTCTTGATGTTGTTAATGTTGATAATTTCAGCATATTTGCAGGTGACAATTCAGGTTCTGATGGATTAACTTCAAATATAGAAACTCTTTCTTTGTTCAATGACCCATCGTTGTTTTGTTCATTGATTTTTGAGTGTAGTTGATTGATAATATTATTTGTTGTCCATTTTTGTGAAACCTTATGTAAAACACTTGGTAAAATATCCCTAAATAAATCTCTAATTTGATTTTCAATTTGTTTTTGTAAAAACTTTTCAATGACAGGTACATTATCAAATGTAGAACTAACTTTGATGTTCTCTAGTGGATCATTCTTGAAAACTAATGTTAAACCTTTTGATTTAGAAAATACAACAACTATAATCCCACTTAATTTGATGTTTGATAAATTCACATTTAAAGGTAATGAAAATGGTTGTGAAGCTAACTTGAAATTCGGTAGAGCAAAATCCCCTTTAGCTTCTTGTGCATTTTTTTCATAAATGTTTAATAAACTTGCTTGGATATTCGTATTCAACGTTATATTTGCATCACCATCATATTTTAATTTAAAGATACCTCTGAATCTATCATTAGCTAAATCACCAATTTCTAAAATTTCGAAACTTGGAGATTGTTTACCAAACGTTAGTTCTTTGATATTGATTTCTGATGATAAAATATGTGGACGTTTACCTGAATTCAAAGCATCATATAATAATTCCTTAGACCAAGACAGGAAAGATCCCGTTTCAAAGGAATCCCAACTTATATTACAGGACATTGTGTAATCATGAATGTGAATATGAAATGGTGACCAAAGACTAGAGTATGATGGAGTGTGATCTAGGAAATTGAGCTGGACTCTTTTTGACTATTCAAAGGTTATAAAAGATGGAAACTGGACTTTGGAAAATGGGAAGTTTTTACCTTTTTTCCTTCAATATTTTAGACAAAGGGGATATTCTCAAAATACGTGGATAGTGATGGGGAAAGGTATGGTTCTGATGCCAGTGGAGAATGAATAAGTAGTTGATAGATAGCACACTGGATGACTGTTTCACGTGGCGCTGTTTGTATAAGGTGCAGTCTGGTTCTTGTTATTGTTTGTTGATTTGGTTTCTCGTCATTCTTTTTAAAGGTCTTTTGATGCTTTTTTGAATTTTGTGATTCTGAGAAATTCTGACTCGTTCGCGAAAAAAACGAAAAAAAAAAATTGAATTTGCGCCAGAAACGGATAGTTTCCCGATCGGGCAATTGCATGTTTTCGTATCGCCGAATTCAGTAAAATTGAATGCATTTCTAACTAAATTGGCAGAAGATTGATTGATGAAGAATAAGAGTGTTGATTAATGGCAACAGGTATAAAGTAATTTAGGTCCTGACTTTGGTTTATTCAAAGGCTGATTAATGGTGAAAATAAATATTTGGGTATGGCAGCTTTCGAAAAAAAAAGCAGTTATGCTAGACCTATTGTGAAGCCAGCTCTTTGATAAGTTGTTGATCTTGGTTTGACTAATCACACTAATCATTCAACTTTTCCTTCAGAAGGTACTCCTAAGTGCTGAGATATCATACAAGTGTCGCTCCTAGAAATTATAGACTGCTTTGGGCCTCGAATGGTGTTTCAGGGCCGTATTTTAAATGTGGGCTTCCCGTAATTTTCCAATAATATCAATGCTTATGACACAAAAACAGGTTTTGCTAAAAGTCAACTTCTGATAGATCAAGAACATTTTCATCAACATTTTGATACTTTGGGATCTATTTGTATTCATCTATCAAAAAGTAATTGAAGCATTTGCTATATATCACGGTTCCATTTTTTCAGAGAAAATTCATAAAATACACATTTACAAAATTGCTATTAAGGTTCAATTTCATTATGATTATCCTCAACAATCGTCTTTACTCTTGTGAACAGTGTCTTTTAAGAAATGAAGGTCAACAATGTGAACATTTCCAGGATGTTTTAGTTTCCATCAAAAAAGCCAAATGTTATGCTGAAGGTCCTCAGGGTGTGTGCCAGAACATAACTGGTGAATTAAGACTTATAATAACCCAATCTCCAAAAGTTTCCAAATCCATTCAACTATCAAAACATTCAGATGAAGAAGTTTTATTCAATAAATGGTTGGATGTTGATATTACCAAGTCTGTTGGAAAATTTATTTACATTTTAGAAGGTTCAACTCCAGTTGATATTAGCCATAATAAAGAACATTTGGATCAAGAATTTGCATTACCATTCGGTACTTCAATAAAACCATTTGGTCATGTTAATTATAATGTTCATGATGAAGAACTATTACAAGGAACAACTTCGGAACGCTTTGGAAGATCCACTTGTAAAGGTACAACAGAGCCTGTTATTATTAGACCATTTTCTCGTGTCAATTGGCACCAACGATCAGAGGTTCAACATTTAAGAGACCATTCATTACCAAATGGAGTTGCACAAACAAATACATTTGATGACATCACCAAATTAAATATACATCCAATTCTTCCAATTGATGATCCAAGCAAATTAAATCATTCAAACAATGCTATAGCTGGATTGAAAGAATCAGAATTGAAAGATCAAGAGCTCTTGTTCCAGTCTCAAAAAGGTGATAAACACATTTTTAAATTAGCTCAACTTGATCAATTCTTGGATGAAACACAAGCTTTCCTTCATGAATTTGGGGTTATGAGTATTAAAGAATCCTCCTGATCCAATAGATAGATATCACTTGAGTAAATGTTCTCGCACTGGGAGTTGTTTTTTTTTTTGCTTTTTGGAATTTATTAGATGTATGCAATTTTCCGTAGCTTCGTATACAATTAAAATCATAATGTATATGGCAGATTAACGGGTCACTAAACCAACAAAGTAAACAAATGTTGAAAAAAATAACATAACAAACACAATGAACATCAGATCAATGACCAAGTAAAAGAGCTCTCTGCTAGCGCGGTTTCTTAAAACGTGATGCTGATATAGTGCGCTACTTTAAGTTATGTGGCAACTTTGGCGATCGTACTGGTTTTGATGTAACAGAAAAACAATCATCTCAATGAGATGAATACATGTAACAGAAAAATTAAAACATCGACATAAAACAGAAGATTGGAAAGAACAGAAACTTCAATAATGCAACCATATATATATATAATAGGGCTTGAAAATGCTGAGTTGTTTTATAATTTGATTACATATATTACAAATAAAGCAACTCCACCCTCAAAATAATCTATGGAAGCATAATTGATTAATTAACAGCTAATATTTATCTTAAAAACGTCTACAAATGATCTTTACTAGAAAACTAAAATTTTCTTGTGAGATTTGTGTCAGTGGACATAGATCCAAAGAATGTTATCATTTTCCACGTGTATCGGATGGTTTGGTGTTTGTGGTGAAGGATAGAGGAAGACCAGATAAAGAAACTAATGAAAGGATTGAAGAAGAATTAAGAATGAGAAGACTAGCTGGTGAAGTAAATCCTGTACTTCCAAATAGAAGAATTAGATTAAAGCATGCTACACCAGACCCTATATTGAATCCAAGATGTTGTCGTGATGCAAATGTCTTTAAGTTTCAATGTGATCCAAAATGTTGTTCTAAAAGTTTTGATGGTGTCTTTTTAACAAATGAAGCACTTCAACTTGAATTAAATATTGATGGTCAAGATATGAATGTACCTCCTGGTCGTGATGATATTCCTAGATCAGCATTTCAAGCAAAGACAGATTATTATCAAGATTTGGGACATGCACGTCCTCGTCAAAATAGACATCATGCAAATAGAGTTAGAGCTAATAATAGGATAACACAAGCAGTCGATGTAACAAATGATGAAAATGTTCAGCCAGTTGCTACCAATACTACTCAGCAAAGAGTTGTTGTTGCCTCAAGACCTATTGCTACTGCTACAAGAACTAATAATACTCAACCACAGAATAATGTGAATCAAAATAATGCTACTAATTCTACTCAGCAAAGATCTGTTGTTCCTTCAAGACCTATTGCTACTGCTTCTACAAGACCTAATAATATTCAACCACAAAATAATGTGAATCAAATTAATGCTACAAATTCTACTCAGTCAAGAGCAGTTGTTGCTTCAAGGGCTAATAATACTCAACCGCAATATAATGTCAATCAAAATATTAATAACCATCAACCAACATTTTCTGCTAGATCTACAACCAATTCCAATATCAATATGTTGGAGGATCCAATGAGTTATAGTCTTGGTGGTATTAGAAATAATACAAATATTAATCCGCTCCGAACCCAAGTTCAAAGAAACAATGCACCAAGTAATAATATAGTTGTTCGTCGTAATAATGATCACAATAGAGTTTCAACAGGTTTCAAATATCCTTCAACTGGAGGGAAATATCCACCAGGAACTTTAAGTTCAACAATAGGTCAACAAGTTAATCCTGGTGCATTAACTGTTAATCCTTTACAACAAAATAATAATCAATTAAATCGTGGTTGGAATCAATCTCAATCAACAGCACCCCCACAACAACAACTTCATCAACAACAAGGTTTTGAAAGAGGATCATCAACAAGACCACTTTCAGGTGATTCAATTCTTTCAAATTATTCAAGTATATCTGCAAGAATTGAAGAAACGTCACCAATTACAGAACCAGAAGAAGATGAAGATGATGCCGAAGATGAATATGAAGAAGAGGAAGAGGAAGATGAAGAGGAGGATGAAGAAGAAAATGATGATGATGATGATTATGAAGACGACGAAAACGACAACGACGACGAGGATGACGATGACAGTGAAACTCCAATTAATTTATTATCTACAGAAATGCCAAATTTTGATTTAGAACCAAGTGTTGATTCAGATTATGTTGATTCCTCTGATGAAGATTATATTTCATCAACTCAAGGAAATGCACAAAATGATTCAAATATTTTAACTTCACAAGATGCTATAAATAATAGAAATTCACAAAATGGTCAAGAATCCGTTGTAACAAATGATGGATTTAATGTTCCATCTTCAACTATATCAACTGCACAAGAAATTTTCACACAAGAAGAACGTGCTAGATTAATTATTCAAAATGAAGAATTTTCATCAGCTAGAAGATTAGCAATTATACAAGAGGAAAGATTAAATCAAAGAAGATTACAAGAAGAAAATACAAGAAATTCTATTCATCAACAACAATTAATATATCAAAGAGAGGAGGAAAGACAAGAAAATTTAAATAATATGAACAATTTTAGTTTAAATATAAATGATGAAAATAATGTTGAATCATCATCAAATAATGAAATTAATTTAAATTTTAATGATTTTGAGTTATCAAATACAGAATTTAATGATAATGAAACTGTTGATTTTTCCACAATAATTGATCCAAATTTTACTGAAGCATCATTTAGTCTTAATGATTTCCTTTCTTTTGGTGATGATGATAATAATGGTGATGTAACTTTATTACCACAATCTGAAGTTCATCAAGAAATTCAACAATCACAACCACAACCACAATCACAACAAGAAACACAATCACAAAATAATACAAATGAATCATCAAATTTCCAAGAAGAAGAATTAATTAGAGGATTTGAAGAATTTTTCAATTATGATATAAATGTAATTAATTTTGAAAATATTGGACAATTTAATGGTACTAATTCATTTTAATTTAATTCATTTTAATTTAATTCATTTTAATTTAAAATTAAATCACTATTTTAATATTTCATAATCGTATTATAGTTTGTTCAAAATATTGAGAAATTTTAGTTTAAATCAAGTTTATGTTTACAAATTTGTATTATATACTGGTTTGGTTAAGTGTGTGTTGATTTATCTATTTATTATCTATTTATATTTTGTTTATTTGTTTATTTATTTATTTGTTTATTTGTTTGTTTGTTTATTTTATTTATTTATCAATCTTATCAAGAAAACCCATGATAATTATTATTTCAACCTGTTTTATTAATTACAATTTTTTTTAATTACTTTATCCAATTTAGTTATATTTCTATATTTGCCTTTCATCTGTTTTCATAAACAAATATTATTTTATGATTAGTTTTGGTTTGTTTTAAGGTTTCATATGTGTATGTTTTTCAATTCGTAATATAACAATTTCAATCAAATAATATTTTATATTAATTCAACTACATAATTAAAGTCTAGATATTGAACTACATAATAAGTCTTGTTGAGCAATAATTTTATAAATTTAACATGTAATTAATTGTTTCCCAATTTGGGTTGAAGAAATCAATCAATATTAGTAATATACATTTTTGTAAAACAATAACAAATTTGTAACGAGATGGAAATGTAAATGTAAACAATGAACAATGAACAATGAATAATGAACAATGAATAATGAATAGTAATTGTCTTAAAAACTATGATACATTCTAAACTTGTAGAGTTCTATGCAGTAGTGGGTGGTTTAATCATCCTAATCATCCTAATCATCCTAATTATCCTAATCATTCAATTGAATTGAAGTGATTGGTTATGCAACCTGATTATAAACAGGGACTTGTTGACCATTTGGAATTGGATAATAATCTTCATTATTTCTTAAAGGATATTGACTTAATTCTTCATTAGTGAAATTTCTATTAGTTTGTCTATAATTTGATTCATCATCACCATCAATTTGATTATTTTGATTATTTTGATTATTTTGACTAATTTGACTATTTTGACTATTTTGTTGAACTAAAGTATCACCACCTTCATTTGAATAACGTTCTTCATCAATATTTGCATATTTTTCATAAGGATGAATACCATAATGTTTATTATATAAATAATAATCAAATTTATTCCAATCTTTAATATAAGGAGCATTTTTATGATGATTTTTAGCAGCTGGGAATAAATCCCATGCAAAGATTAAGAAAATAATCATATACCAAAATGCTAAAGTCCATTCAAAACAAGCACCAATTGATGGATTTGAAATTGCACCAAAACAAATTGCAAATATAATTGCAGTTATAACGAAAAAAGTTTTCAAAATGAATGAAATCATAAATTTATTAAAAATTTTATGATTTACATGAATTTTCTTATAATGAATACCCATTAATAAATATTCTAAAGATTGTAAAGCGATTGAAATTGCCACACAAACTAAAAAGACAGCCAACATTGCATGATGAACATTATCATAAAGAACTGTATTAAAAATTGAAACGAATAAAATACCTAATTCACCAATAATTGCAAATCCAATTGCAGTAATTGCTAAATTTCTTTCATTTTTTTTAAACCAATATTGTAATTTACCAGATCTTCTCAAATAATATTCTACAATTAAAGTAATTACATAAAATAAACCTTGCCAACCAGAACAACTTATAAATAAAGGTTGTAAATTTGTAGCACCAATATCTGATATATAAATTGGGAACATTTTTGGATTAATAAACCAATAAATTGGATGACCTTGAATTGACCAACATGCCAACATTGCAATTAACATACCAATCCATGGAATGAAACCAATTATTGGTATTAAAAACCAATAATTTTTCAAATGAAAGAATTCAGTTATTGGATTTGTCATGGATAATGTGTTGATATGTTGATATATGTTGGGTATAATCTATTGGGTATGTTGATATGACTTAATCCACTATTTGATAATAGATTAAGTTGTCAAGTTAAGTTAAGTTAAGTTAAGACAAATGGTTTGGCTCAATTGTTTTTTGTAAATAAATGAGAAGTCAACTGAATGGGAAACAGTGCCAACTTTTGATATTGCAAATCTTTTATCCAGAAATGAATATAAGCCTTTTTGCTTTTGCTTTTTGTTTGGTTTGGATTTCAAATTTCAATGTACCGTTAGGCTGTGCAGTTTGTTGATGTGCTGAGCAGTCTCAATGTTGCAATTAAGTGTGTGTGTTGATGTCCGTTGAAGTATTGAATAAACCCGAGATTGAAGACAGGAATATATTGGTGTATTAAATGAGAAGTTGATAGATATAATGATATAATGATATGTATTTGATGTTTATGTACTGGATCAGTTATTTATTAAATAGCTAATACCATTTTCCTAACGACTCATCGCTGTTGAATGGATTGCTTCAGACAATTTCACATTGTAGCAATTGGGAATTCCGCAGTGTTTGAGTGAAGACTACATTTGAGTGTTTCAGTATACTATCTATACTATATATTATATTACCTGTTATACTACATAGACTATACTATAGATACTATATACTATATACTATTACTATATATATACTACTATATATACTATTATTATATATTATATTATATTATTATTATATTATTATATATTATATAGTTGAAATGAAATTTATTTTGGAAAGGGCAACAAAATAAAAAAATAAACAAATAAATCTATTCCGGTGGTGTATTATGTAATGTATTATATAATATTTTTTATTTTATCACGTGATATTATTTTTCCTTGCCCCCGGAATTGTTTCTAGATTTGTTCAAATTGACGCGTTTATAATAAATATAATAAATAAATATAATATATATATCAATATAATATAATATATATATCTCACCATGTCACACAGACAATCAATGGACTTACACACAAACAGAAGAAAATCAGTCTTCACACCAAACCTAAACAACATCAACATCAACGAAACAGCTACTCAAACTATTGAATTGGAAAGATTAGAACAAGAAATTACATTAAAATTACAATCAATTGATCAATCATTTGCAAAATCTCATAAAATTATAAATGATAAATTATTACCAATCATACAAAAATATCATTCAAATTCTAAAAAAATTTGGTCAAATGTTGGGTTTTGGAAAGAATTTTTAGAAATTAGTGCAAATGTTGAATTAAATGGTTATGAAGAAGCAATTGCCGCTGAAAAAGAAGTATCAAATCAACAACAATATACTGATCAAGAAGTATCATATCATCATCAAAATGGTGTGTTACAAAATGATGATACTTTACAAATTAATGAACAATTTAGTCCTATAAAGACTAATAATGGTATTTATGATGAATATAACAACAATAATAATAATGATGATAGTGAAGGCGCTATAATGGAAAGTACAAAAACTTTACAAAATAATTTACAACTTAAAAATATTAAAAATAATAAACAATTTAAAAATATTAATACAATTTCTCAAAATTTACAAAATAATCCAATAATGCCAATTATTAGAAATGAAAATAATTTACATTTTGATACAACTGATTCTATATTACCTCCAATCCCAATCACTGCAAATTTATCAAATACAAATGGTACAGATGTAAATCAAACAACTCCAACTTTACAAAGATCAAATCTTGATTTACAACAACAACAACAACAACAATCGTACATCTTACATAATAATCTTGATACAAATTATAAAATTCAAATATCTCCAAGGAAAAAACATCCTCATCAACCTGCTGTTAATTCATATACACCTAAAAAACCTGATCAAAAAAAGAGAAAATCTTTTTATGCTGAAAAATTTGATTCTTCACCATTTGAAATTGAAGCTCCAAAATTACAATCTGATGTTCAATTTAGTCCAATTAAACCAAATAAACAAATCACTCCATTGAAAAATTCAAATCAGCAACAACAACAACAACAACAACAACAAACAATAACTTTAAATATTGATAATCAAACTCAAAGATTCCCACATACTCCAAAATATGGTGCAGGTGGTCAATTATTAAGAACTCCAAATCAAATTTCTCGTACTGTAAATCGTTATAGTAATCATGGATTTGATGAAAATCAACAACAAGAACAACAAGAACAACAACATCATGTATCAAATTTAGATGATTCAGAACAATATCCAAATTTATCACCTCCTGTAACATTAAATTTTGCAACAACAAATAATCAAACTCAATTTTTAAGGAAAACTCCAACAAGAGAAGTTGCTCATAATATTGTTAAAGATGTATTGAGTAATGTTAGTGGTGTTAATGATTCAGGATTAAGTTCATTAGATCAACCACAATTTAATTTACCATCACAATTAATTGATACAACAAATGATCAAGATTCTTTATTTAATGAAACTATTGATAAAAGACAAGAAAAACAAGAGGATCTTGATCTTAATAAAGAAGATTCTAATAAAATTAACAATATACAAGAATTTGATGATTTTTTAGATAATAAATATCAAGATTTAGATAAAGATAAAGAAACTGATTGGAGTGAATGAAAGAAATTTTCAATACATATATTAATTACTAATGACTTATATTTATTTAATAATTTTTCTCCACTTCTTTATAATTTTAATAACATTATATATTCATTATTTAAATAGATTATAATTTTACGAATTTATGTTTTAATAAAATTTAATATTGATTTTTGCTTCAAAATTGGTAAATCCACATCTTTCTAATAAAAAAAAAAAAAAAACTACACATTGAAAACTTTGAAAATTAACGTCTAAAATCTAATCTCCATTAATTTCCATTAATTTAATTAATAAACTTGTTTTTAGGTTGTGTTGTTGTGTTTATTTGTTTATTTGTTTATTTGACATGGGTAATGCAATGAGTTCAAGTTTTGCACCAGAATGTACACCTGCTAAAAAGGAATATGATGATTGTTTTAATAATTGGTATACAGAAAGTGAGTAATAATGATTGTCATAATGATAATTTATTTAATCTCATCATCAATTTATTTAATCATAATCATCAATTTCATCATTTCCATCTGTTTGCTTGTACGGGCGGGATAAGAAAGATCATGAGATTAAGATTTTCCATCATTATATGGTTATGATTATAGTTATGATTACTTGTTCTGATTAATTTAATACTAATATAATAAAATAGAATTTTTAAAAGGGAAAAGTTTATATAATGAATGTGATGAATTATGGTATGATTATAAAACATGTGTTGATGTGAGTATATCATAGAGTGTT
>JAKTWW010000315.1:0-23497 GCA_030582255.1 Hansenula subpelliculosa
ATTACCATCTTGACCGCTTTTAAACAGGATAAAAATTCACTTATATACGATCCACGCGATAATGGATCCACGCGATAATGGATCCTCCCCATTTCCGGAACGGTAAACAACACCAAGTTTTATCCTAACTTTACATTTATTATTTAAATTCTCAGAAACAGCAGCAGCAGCTCTTTGAAGTGAAGCATATTTTTTTAAAGTTCAATGGCCCACACTGTATTGGGTCGAGACGCCACGGACACAAGAGCTTAAAATTGCAAATTTCCCACTTCTACTGTACAGAATATGTATCATCGCCCCATGCACCTACATGCGGCTGCGGCTGCTCGTCCTTTAGCAACCGAGGGTAAATATGCATGGCGTGCATATGATGCGTTTCGCATGTTGAAGCCATTTTATTGTTGTTGTTGTTGTTTTTTTTTTTAACTGGAAGATTGATTGATTGATTGATTGTCTGTCTTTCAGCGGGAGAACAGATTGTCTTCAAGACCCTGGAGAAGACAGATGGACGAGGTCAGAGGAAGTGAATATTCTTCAGTGTACGTTTAGTATGGCTGACTAGAGGAGGAAGAAGAGGACGATGTTGAATTACTATCAAAATTGTGTTAATATTAATCTACATTCCCCTTTGATTATCTGCTTGATTATTCATGATGATCAAAACCAGTCAGTCTATTATTAACTAAAGTTAGTATTGTAGATTCTGAGTTAGCCACCAGCTTTACAGTGATTGACTCACTAGAATTTCCAAAATTTCAATAAACGAATTACTCCGTGGGGTGTACAACATTAAAGCTGAAAATAAAAATAGTGATTATATGAAATTGGAAAATATAGTCCAAGACTCATCAACTAGTGCCGTATATATAAGGAAATTAAGGGTTATACAATTCCCAGCTCTGATCTTTATGAACACTTTCTGATTTTCCATCAATAATTTAGGAAATATCTAAAATAGCGTATACTGTAAATCACTTTTTTATTGATACTTGCACAAATTGGATTATAATAAACCTGATGATCATGTTGTTTGATAATCTAAATTCAATAAATTATAAACAGATGTTCAAACAGAATGAAGTTAAGCTAGATTCATGTAAATGAACATCTCATATAATTTGTAAATTCTTTTATTGGACATAGTAATCCTTGATCAAGTCAAATCCGGCTCTTCATGGAAAGTATATATAAACTGAAACACAATTAACCGCGCTGATAAAACATCAAGCTTATAAGCACATGAGAATCTATTATAAAAAAACTTAAATTAAAACTTATGATTATTTCTTTATTCAATAATAGATATGCTCAACATTTCTAATATTATTTGAAAAATAACTTTCATAAGCGCATAACCAATGAATTCATGATAAAGTTAATTTGGTCATGATACTAAATGATAAATACACCATCCTGCATTGAATAATAATAAATCAATAATAATAATATTCGTAATTAATTAATCATTCCATTGTCGTACTTATATAGATTGAAAACATCAACGTAACCTTCATAATCGAAATCTAAATATTAAGCTATTATATCTGCTTCCTCGATGGTTATATAAAATTAAACTACACGATATATCAATTGACAACTTAAATTAATTGTCATCTGTTGGAAAAGAAACACACCAGTTTTGTACCCTGATGAGTATTATATGCAATTAATTCATTAATACATGAGGGTACAATACAATAGAGTTAATGTCATCATCTGTAATGAATTGAAACTATTAAAAAGCCTTTCCATGGAAACTTTAAAAATCAATATACAATTACAAATGTAAAAATAATGGGTATAATCTAAGTGGTGTCACACAATAAGTTTTTATATTCAACAACCAAAAAGTAAAGTACTAGCTGTTATTGTCATGATCATAAGTTACTACATATATTACACTTTTAAGTTTTTGAAAGATAAAGTATTTAGAGTCAAAATTGATTAACTCCAATATATCCCCAACACCTTAATAATCATTTAGACTCAGCTGTCAAAAACACATATTTAGTGTTTACAAGTTACAACTAATTTGTACCCCCGACCGGATCAAATATGATCAGATACGTATTACTTCACTTCAATAATACTCCATGACCATTCAATATACCTAAAATACGAAATTAAACCTCAATGCAACAGATTCTCATTTCTCATCATTGATTGTATATTCATCAAATTAATCCATCCATCTTGTTGTATATACTCTCCTTTGAGTCTGCTCGTAATAAAATTCGAGCTGCCACTTAAGCACTTTGCACTTTGCACTTAAACACGTAATATACATTGTACCACCACATGCATAAGATGCGCATCTTCAATTATTGATGAACTATTGTGTACATATGCAATATGGAGTGCAAAACTGAAAAACTGGTTACTTTCCAGAAAAATGACATTGTGCACACTTGAATACGGTTTTAAATTGAAATATATCCTGTCATAATTTAGAATTTGTGGCTGTTTAATGTGTTAATGGAAGCAGTTCCCAGCGGTATATATATGTGTGTGTGTGGATATGGGTGGTTCAATTGATGGCAAATGTATGTATCCATCTGGAGTTTGTTCTGAATTAACCAGATGCTGTCAACAATATAGGTTATAATGGCTGATGTGGATTACGGAGAACGTAGGACTATGGATTCAGTGATAATGCCGTGGCTGAGGGTTTCAATCAAGATACACGCCGGTGTGTTTAATGATGTAGAGTCACGGATTGTAGAATATCAAACTTCATTTGAAGAAAAACAAAACACTTAGGAGCACATCTTTCTAATATTAAATATATCACACTTTTTTTGATTAGTTGTTGTGCATTTGTTGCGGCTGTACTCAATCATCATAGGGTTTATAATATGACTAGATATACACTAATATCAAATGTATATTAATTCAATAAATTTTGACTATTCAGACTTGGCAATATTGAAAAATACAACCAATTGAAAACATTCAAGTAAACAATCAGATGAACTTTAAGTTTGATTAATTAATTATTATAAAAATGCTGCTCAGTTCAAGTTAAATTGCTGCCAGGGTTATATGAATATATGGATCAGCATTACAATTAAAGACAAGATTATCTTCATGTGTATAATCTGAAACAAATATTTTTTTTCCAAATTAAAGAGGTTTAAGAAGCCTATTCCAATATTTAATTCGTGAAATTTTATTGAGTACGTAATAAATATTCATGGAAAGGACATTGTAAAAACTGGTACTGTTTATTAATGATGAAGTTCTAGGGATGTCCTGATAAAAAATAACCGGCCTGATTCCATTTATCCAGGAATAAAAATATAATATATTTGCAGCATTTCTTGAATGTTTCTCGCCACTAAATGATTTATCAAACTTGATGTTCGTTTAGTACAATTTCCAAATATAGCCGCTCTCTATAAAGAGTTTTTCATATTTATCTACATCATTCATTTACCGAGTAAATCCATGAGTTTCCAGTTAATCAAAATGAACACTAGTAAATTTGAACTAGTATATACTAATTTGGACTACTGTCAACCATATTTTTTCGGGTTAAAAACAAGTTCCCAAAAAAAACACTTGATGAGCATTATACTTGGTGATTATATTTAGTTGAAACTATATATCAAAAAAAAACTAAATTAACATACGAACTGGGAAATTCAGCTCTTTTCATCCAAAACTATCTCGATGGCAACCTTGGAAAACAAAATTATATACTATAAATTTTTTTTTTCATAACAAGATTATACCTATTGTCAACCTCTAGGATAATTTTCACAGCCAATTGTGTATGACTATAATTCATAATTCATTAAGACATCCTACTTTTGAAGTTTCAAGTTGCTAACGTCATTATCCCAAATTTCACCATGTATATATTGTATCCCAGCTTGGGAAAAGACCCATCACGATACGATTCAAGGATCGGTAAAATAAACCCGTCAATGGATTCCGAGCACGTACGATATTGCAGTTATGAAATATAACAAAAATGAGACATGTTTCGGACAATACAACCCAGAAATATATTAATTATTAATAATCAATCAATCAATCTCATCTTTAAATGTTATTCAGATGCTGTGGTTATTTTTAACTATGAGACAACAGACAACTTATTTAGATGTGAAGTACAGAATCTCAAAATGTTTTAGATTTAATCATGGATGTATTAATACATTATATAGACAACCTTACATATTGTGCAAGAAAAAAATGTTTTGGGAAAGTCTCATGCATTGAACTATATATACCGACATGAGTCCTTGAAAATCCGTTGTGTTTGAAGTTTGTGAGCCGTGTATTGTAGCTTTACATTGGTGTACACCCCCACCCCCAGTGAAGACCAAAGGGGAAATTTATTTCACTGTTTAAGTATGAGAAGAAATATCAGATCCATTACTTTTATACGTTGCCTGAGCTTTTTTTTTGGGGGAAAAATAATTAGTCTACAATTACAGCAGTTTGGTAACGATTCTGCCTATTATTTTCTCAGACGTTTATTAAGTCATTAGTCAGGACTCGGGAAAAACATGATTGTCTCTTCGACCTTCCAACTGACGAAACAATTGCGAAGTAACTATCCCAGTAGTCTTGGATATTCATTTCAAAGTACATCTGAAGGAATACAGCCATCTGTTTAATGTTCCCCTGGAATTTATACTCTAATGGTTGTCCTTCTAATCTAGATAACATTGAAACCTTTACAACATTTTTTACCCCAACCTGATTGACCCCATAACTAATTATATTGGCTCCATATGCAGATATTATGGTGGGATTGTGCTGCTTCTGCACGGCTAGGGGAGGGATCATGAATGACAATTTGATAAAAAAGGTGAATCGATAAAATTAATTAATTTAGTACTATTAATAAAAGTAGTTAGCGCTTTAATAAAATTTATTTATTTATCAAAAATGCCAACAACATCTAAGGCAGTATAAGGGACTTAAAATCCATACAACCCACACAGCGATATAATGATTCTCTTCATCTAGTTCGAATTTCGGGGGCCCGTCTGCAAGTTACCATCTGAGTGATCTGCATTGTTGTACGCATTGTATACGCATTGCTGTATGATTATGCATGTGATCGTAAAGATGTGGACCCAAAATGAAGAGTTGCTTTTCCCGGTACATTTTGAAGTTTGAACTATTGTTGTTACCTTGATGGGAAAACACAAATTAGTATCATAGATTTGTGAAATCATCAAGAGGCTAATGAGGAGGGTTGTCAATATGGGGAGTTCACTTTGCGTAGTTGAAGAACACATGTCATCACTGGTGGAACACATAAATAACCACTCATTTCCTGATGTACAACATGATGACTGATTAGTTATACGTCCAGAGGTATAACTATTTCCAGTTAAATTTTCTATAATCATAGATCTCAAAGCAACATGACTTGACAATAAATTTTATTGAACCCCACTTGTTTCATGCTTCCAAAATTCTCATCAATCATCTAATCGTAACCAAAGTATATTGAACATCTACACTAGATGATAACATTGATGACTCTTTTTATTATCTATTTAAATATGCCAATTACATAATATATCGATAGAGTTTGATCACCCAAGTGATAAGAAAATTAAATGGAACTTGTGCGCGGTATTATTATATTTATACTAGTGCAAGTTATAATCATTTGAAAATCATGAGTAAATCAATCCAAGTTCCTCAATTCTCGAAATAACCAATATGATAGGTCACATTAAGCCCAAAAATCAGTAATCACAACTTGCTTTCCGTGTACTGAACACTCAGAATACTCATATTACTGCATTTTTGAAACAACTTCAGTATACGACACACCCCGGATTACACACCTACAATTTCACATAACTGCAACATATAGTACCACAGGATATCTTGTGAGGAGCACAAGCGCTTGTTCGCAGTACTAATGTACACTTACCTAACTCTTTCATCTTAACAATAAATATATTATTAAAATTTAAGTAGATGAACGTTTTCATACGTAAATGATATAATTGGACTTTTTCACTAATATACCCAAAATAAATTGAAGGTATTTATCATGATATTCAATTGTATTGATAATATCTTTTAAACAAATCTAGGATGTTAGATAAGCTGGCCTGGATTTAAAGTTTGATGTTTCAAAGCCATGACGACCATACATAATCTGCAAATAATGATTAGTTCATGGGCTGGATACCATGCAGATTTTGATTCATACGTATGGTGGAAGATACTAGTAGTAGGAAGTATAGGTATATTCTTAATCAGTGTATCAAATCTACTTGTTAGTATGCATCACCACATTCTAAAATGCAATTAATGAAAGCGCCCTTTAAGGTTCAGAGCCAATTCTTCGACTCATTTTTTTATAATACTTGGGACCCTCTGATCTTTATTTTTTAATGAGCATATGTGATGTTCATTGGCTAGCGCTTTGCTGACTATAGGTTCTTTGAGATTACATGCTGATATAGACCATGAAATTAAAAAAAAAAAGGTAAGTTATCCAAGTAATTTGGGTGTCATATAGTTGATCGGTTTATTATTATCTACCCCACGACAGTTTAAATTGATCTAGAAATCTTCAAGAATCTGCATCAGAATTAGCCCACAAATAATTCAGCTGAATATAATTCCTACTTAGTGCAATCATACATGGACACTAAATTGTGAACTACACCACATTTCATTACTTTCTCCTCACCTTAAGGTAAATCATTTCATGTGTCAAAATAGTCATTTAATTAATCCCGATGTTCAATATCAGCTAGTGGATCTCGTTCCACTTTTGAAGTTCTAAACCTTATTGGTCCCCAGGTAATCCTTTGACTAGAGCTGGCTTTTTTTAAAACCCCCTAAAAACTATGACCCTCACCAATGATTAGTTATCCTCTTTTTTCAAAACTCTAATCAAAGCTTTATCTAGAACAATAAAAACCAAAAAGCATTGAAGATCTTGACTGGATAACCTCATCAGGTTCTGTTCCGCGCAGCATCTAATAATTTGGTTAGAGCCACAGTGCAGTCTAGCTTTATTGTTTTAGTTTTCCTCTAGATTATTAAGCCGCCCCCTTAGCTTAGTGGTAGAGCGTTGCACTTGTAATGCAAAGGTCGCTAGTTCAATTCTGGCAGGAGGCATTCTTAATTTTTTTTCGGTGGAAAAAAGCTCTTAAACTTCATTGTTACCAATTTTGAAATCTGTAACTATCAATGTCTTTTTTTTTGTTGTTTTTGGCCTTATCTGGTTTTGTTTAGTGCTACTTCCCTCACTTAATAACTGTCCTTGGATGGACTGAGAAAATATATCAATTGTCCACCGAATCTCACATGATCTTTTGAGCTTCCAATACAGTTGAAAGATGTCTGTTAGACATTAAACTATATCTAAATAATTATTGCACTTACTACTACCTCTGCTTTCTATCGTCAATCAACGGGAACGTGGGTGTACTTGTGAGCTTAGACATCGGGCATAGTTTCCGCTGATAATTAAAGCATGTCATGATAAAATATTTAAAACTGCATCGCAAGCTGACCCGAGGTAATATTGGAGACAATTCAGGGATATTAAAGAGTCGATCCAAAAAACCCAAATCAACTTATTTTTAATAAAGAGACATTTTTTTAAAGCTAAAAATCACTAGAATTAATGGCTCGTGTTGAATTAATAAAGTATAGCCTTTTTTTAAAAGTATCGAAAAGCCGAGATATTTTTGAAGCACCTTAGAAGACTTCTAGGAGTCACAAAGACTTTGTCATGTACCAGATACCAGTAGCGGACTAGCGTCGAGACCTGATTACATGTATTAGAATTCATTCACTCGCTCTTATCCAGAGAATCCGTAGGCTTGAGCTAGAAAGTTCCATCGGGGCTCTCTTCAATTCCTATAGGCGAACATAATTAGCTTCTTTATTTTCAGATACTTCAATCTCGCACTCATTTGATGTACTTTTGAACTAGTATATATGGTGTAAATTTTACCACGTTCTAAATTGCAATCTTACCATTAGTCAAAGAACCGTATTGCAAAAGAGTGGTACAACTTTTGCCGTGGTCCTTGATCACATCTCATATGTCATTATAAGACAAAAATAATATTCTATGTAGAAAATTGGTCATAATTCGAATTGGCAGATATGTCTAAGACAACTACAGCTTCGATATTATTTAGAATGTTAATAAGATTAAATACGCGCATTTTTTCAGGACACCAATATAACTCATAAATCTACAGAAACATCTAATGGATTAGCTCATGACATGTTCACTCGGTGGATAAATAGGCTCATATTATATGTTCATTCTACAAATTAAACTGATGATCATGAGTTGATTGACTTCTCTTATAACAGGAGTTTAGGAAGGTACCGGGTAGCACACTCGAATGTAAGGATAACTGTAGCTATGGTTGGACTAAAGGTCATGGGTTCTTTTTTACTTGGTCGGCTAGCTAAAATTTTTCGAGAAGTAAGTAAATATGCCATTTTCCTATTATACTGGCAAGATACTCTCTGTGAATAGGAAAAAAAGTCCACTTAATTGAAGCGGCGTACCACAATTACACAGAAACTATTGGACAAACAGTGCCTTATTATGGTTTCATGGTTCTTTCTTGATGTTTTGATACGCTAAAACGGGGCTAGAGCTTTGCTGAAACGTCAGAGCAAAAGTCACATATATGTCACCCCAGATCTTGAGTTTACATGTCTGTCAAGATTTCACGTGTCACGGTTGAAGTACCATAACAAAATTCAAGATTCAGGAACACCAAAGTTCTACTTCTCATGTCAACACTCCCACTATAGAATTGTCTGTATATAGCCTAGCCACTCTCTTATTGAAATTAAGAAAGTACTTCCAGAACATACAAACTTTACATCTGTATAATCACAAGAAGCGATTCTGCTTCGATATGCTCTTGTCTTTATATCCTAATTGCAAGAAGGACAGTAATCTCCCACACGATGAAAGAACATCTAAAAACTTCATTGGTTTTATGAACCACTAAATTGAGGAATGAAACCCCCAGTCTCTGAGATATATAGGCCTCTAGAGTGAACCTTCAAATACAACACTCAGTTCTAATCTGATTCAGTCATACCAAAACTGTCTTCTTTATTATAACACAATTGAGAATACTGAATTTTTTTAGCTTTTTGAGCCCTCAATTATCAAGTCAATATTAAAAATAACAAAGAGAATATCACTTACCAGTTATCTCATTGATATTGGCTAGTTTTTGTAAGTAACGAAGGACAGCACTTTCAAGCAGAGCAGTATCCATGAACACCTTCTTTCCTTCGATCCATTTGCACTTTTTGACTCTTCATCATTTTCGCGAACTCAAGGCTAAACAAATCCTGTTAGTCGAAGGCTTTTGAAATCTGCTTTATACTTGAACTTCATAAACAATTAAGCTTCCTTCCATCATCCACTGTCATTCGTTCGGTTCTTAGACTATATAGAATAACATGTCCCGTGCTCACAAAATTCACATCAATAGCCCCTATGCTTCAATATTGAATTGGGCTTCAGTGCTTTCAAATCCAGAAGTTTATGACAGGATTGACAATTTCATATCAAATAACAAAGATTCAGTATTTGACATAATTCAATATTCATCAGTGTTGATATCTGAGATCATTAGAAACTATCCAAAGATAAAGTATATCATTAAGCAATTGCTTTTCAGATTGAAGCTTTTCATGGCGAAAAGTACTGGTAGAACTAATGAAAAGAATCAAGAATCAATCAAAGAGGAGTCATCATCAGAAATTCAACAATATTATGCTCAAGTGTTCAACTCCATCTATGGATATATCTCGGATATTAGAATTGCACAAGGAATATTTGCCATTTTCTCATACATTTCCACATTCCTTAAGGATTATAATTCTATCAAAAAATTACGAAACATCAATTCAAAAGATAAGCTATATGATTTCATAACTTTTGCACTATTTGCAAGTTATACAGTTTTTGAAAATTTGGGGTTCTTACTCTCACATGGTTTCATACATGATAATTTCAATCATTTGTTATTGCCTCAACATAAAAGTGATAAATCACTTTCATCATCAGATTGGTATTACGTTTATTCATGCAGATTCTGGTTTTTATGGAATGCAATTGAAGTTGTGAAAGATTTGAAATCTGGTGTTCCATTCAACTTATTATGTGATTTAGTATTAAGTTATCACTGGTCTACAACTGCTGGTGCATTAGATAAAACCAGTTTCGCACTGATTGGATTCTTAAACTCATTTACAAAATTTAAAAGAAAACTTCAATAAATATTCATATATTTTTTTTTCCTTCCACTTCTAAGTACAATAGATCTTTCAAAGAAATTAAAATTAAATTAACGAAATTGTAAATAGGATGCAATATTTGGGTGTTAGGATGTTTGTCTATTACTATTCTGGGTTTTGTTCCAAGAATTTAGTGTGATCAATCAATATTTGACACCAATTATTTGGATCTTGACCAGCATATTCTTTAAACCTTAATCCCACACCTTTTTCTGAAACTGTTGTATATCCTTTATAGTCTTTACATAGTGCACCTGTAACTATTTGAAAGACTCTTAATTCAAAATCATAACCGGCATTTTCAGTTGCTGATAAATACATTCTAATATGTTTATCATTTTTTAAAATCTCTTGATCTTCTAATAATGCATTAGGAATTAATTTTGGATAACTTAAATGCATGAAAAACACATCTGGCTTTTTACTACCTGGAGTTTCAATGACTCTATAGTTATCACCTAAACGAGAACCTTTCAAATAATTCTCATAATCTTGAATTGGATCAGCCTGACCCAAGGCTTTACTATTAAACCCACTTTCATCATGATAGCCAATGAATTTAAATGGTTCCATAACTTGATAAAATGGTTTACCCAGAACAAAAGCTGCTGCGATGAACGTTTCTTTATCACCTTCACCTGCTGAACCTTGAGTAAATAATGTATAATATAAGTTTGGACCGAAAACATTATAATATAATGACAATAATAACGATTTCGCATGTCTCGTTTTATTGATTAAAATCATCCCACTTTCACTTGAAGGATTTGGTAAAGTACCTTCTATATCATGGAAAGTAACATCTTTATTGATATCCAAAGTTTTTGGATCTTGACCTTTATATGGACCTCTAATGATTTCATCACTAATATTAACACCTGCAATTTCATAATATTTTGGTGTTGTTGTTCTAGCCCAAGCATCAGGCCATATGACTAAACCATGATCATTCATAACTTTTGAATTAAATAATGGAGTTGGATCTTTCATTGGAACATTATCAGCATCTAAAAATAGAATGTTTTCAAATTTTGAGACTAAAAACGCCAAATTTTTATATTGATAACCTGAAATCTTTGAACTTAGCTTCTTAGAAATATCCCCAATTTCTTGATGTAAAACTGAACAACGAGCATTATATTTTGGTAAAATAATTTCACAAAATTCTTCTTCATATTCTGATTCGTCACCAATGAAAACTTCGATAGGTAATTCACACCCAAGCATTCTTATTTGTTGGATACCAATGAATGCTAACCATGAAAATTTAATACCACCAACGAAAACAATACCATTACCTGAAGGTCTTGAATAATCATTATGGAAACTAACATGTTTATCGGTCAAAATATCATGTAAATAAGATTTATGAGATTCTTTCAACCTTCTAAGTGTAAGATCATCAATTTCCAATAAGTTTGCTAAATATTCTCTTGAAAACACAAAATCATCATCACTTGCAAATTTTTCTCTGGCTCTTTCGCCATTTTTATAATTTGTTAACGGAGCAACTGATGGTATGTTGTCATTTATTAACTTGAAAACCCAATTATAACCTTGTTGTTCTTTAGTTTCACCACTTACTAATGATTCACCTTCCAACCCTGACCCGGTAAAGTCAGCAAGTTTAGCATTAAAAGACCTTTGAGTAGATTTTGAAGTGGTAAGATATAGTACAGTTGTTATCAAAGCTAAAATCAGCGTGATTCTCTGCACTCTTTTCGGAATAGCCATCTTGCTCACAAAAACAGACCTAACCCCAGCGGTATATTCTTTCACAATCAAATACACGAGAACTTCTATAACAGTCTCGATTCACAGGTTGTCTGATACTTGGATTCCCAGATCGAAAAGTTGTGTTGTACTTGTTTGATCTCGAATTTCAGAGCCATTATTGTTTTCGTTTTCATCGTCTGGCCAAAAAAAAATATCTGGCGTTTATTTTTTTTTACCGGTGCACGCCAAAATTAGACAGCTTTCAGGGACCCGTCAAAATGAGGAACTACAATAATAGAAAACTACAATAGAAACGATACGTAACAGTTCATAAAAGCGGTTTACATAAATGAATGATGGGATTCTATTCCTTTGCAACTTTGTTCAAGTCAGTTCCGGAAACGATTAAAACTTTTTCAGTACTTGGTTTAGCTGCCAATTTCAAAGCTGCAAGGGCAACTTGTTCACCATGAATTGGAGACATTGCATATTTAGCAACAGGAGTATCAATGAATTTAGAAGTTACACTAACCATCAAGTTGTTCAAAAAGCCCTTATCTTCTTTTCTTTCACCAACGAGTGCACCTGGTCTTAAGATAATTGTATGATCAAAACCTAATTCAATAACAGCATCTTCTAATTCACCCTTCATTTTCATATATGGGAATCTTGAACCACTTGAAGCCCCAATTGAAGAAACAAGAACGTATTTCTTTACTCCTTTTGCCTTTGCAGCTTTTGCTAATTCTAAATTCAAATCATAATCAATTTTGTATTGATTTTCAATACCACCAGCTTTTGCTTTTGTTGTACCTAATGCTGAAAAAAAAGTATCAATTGGACCTTCAATAGATTGTAACATACCAGCCCATTTAGTTGAGTCCTTTTCTAAGATTGATTGGATTTTGGAATCTGATGTATAGTCTGGCTGACTTCTACTTAACGTGAAGACATTTTTATAAAATTCAGGAGAATGTTTAACAATGAAGTTACCAACTAATCCAGTTGATCCGATAATAAAAGCAGCAGACATATTAGCAATTGATTAGTTTTAATTGAATAGAATATGGAATCTAGATAATATGTGACCATCTTTGTGACAATGAAGGCAAAAATATTTGAAAGTCTGTCGTTTTTTTGCTGTTACGCAAAATCCGGGCTGATAGGAGCACACAATCAACATTTTTATAGAAAGTATGGATCTCATCCAATATTAAGAAAAACTACAACACCAATGTCATAAATATATTCATTAAAATGATCGTAAAATACCCCTCTCTTAAATACTATGATTACAAGCGCACATGATTGGATGGAATGGATCATCAAACTTCTTTCAAACTTCAATATGAGTATATACAATTGGTCTCAATGATTTGATGAGATTTGATGATTCATTATGCAAATTCTCCCTATTCTTCTCTATTCTCTTCCTTCCTATCACTTTTAATTAAATTTTATAAACATAACTTCATTAATTCTTTTGTATTTTTTCTTTTTTCAACTCTTTTTCTTTTTTCTTTTGCTTATCTGTTGAACTTGTCATAATCTTCATGCCATTGCACCAATACCAACGACTAATAATTGTGAAGCAACAGTCTTTGACCACATTGCAATTCTTTTATTTCTTTGTTCAATTTCATATTCATGAACATATCTTAACCAATCAATATACATTTCTGTACTTATTGAATCTAATAATTTACATTCACTTAATGTTGAAACATTTTCTAATTCATCTAATTTTTTAACAATTCTAAAATTTAATGATGGTAAAACATTTGGTGTACAATTTTCAAAACTTTCTGCTCTTTTATTATTAACATATGTTATTATTGGTTTTAAATCTTCTAATGATATTAATTTTTCACCATTTGATGACATTGGTTCTTCTGTTGGTATCTTGGCTTTTAAATCACTAAATTGGATTTTAAAATCAATAACAATATATTTTGAAGATATATTTTCATCAAATTCTTCAGTAACTGCGGGTGGCATTATATCAGCTGTAATATCAGCCTTACCTTCAACTAACCAATTGAATTGAGTTCCGTGTAAACCCAAAGCATCAATGTCTATAGGATCTAGTTTTAACCTTGTTATACGTTTCCATGGATTTAAATCATCCACTATATCATTAACATATGCATATTTATGTTGTCTTTTATGAATTGCAAATAATGAATCATTTACTGAACCTGTGATTGAAGCTGCATTAAAAAAATCCACCAATAACCATTTTATACGAACTTTTGGTAATTCACAATTATATATAGCAAATTCTAATGGTTTATCACAACCTTTTGGAAAAATTTTCAGTTGAGAATCCATTAGTTTTAAATTTCCTAATTCATAGTTCTTATTTGTAAACCAATCAACTTCATTTTCATTTGAATTCATTTCTCTTCTATCAATAGTACCTCTAAGACCATGAATCTCCACATTTTCAATCATACCTTTGATTAAATAATATTTTTTGAAAGATAATGTCAATTTGATATGATCAGCTTTTAAATCGATTTTTAAACCTTGATCATCAACAGTTTTGATTTTAACTTGTTTGAAATCAATCATCCCATCTTTCCATTCAGGTACAACTGCATCTTCAAATTTTATATCAAAACTTGGGTTCAACCAAGTTATAAATTTACCAGTAACTTTCCCAACTAATTCTTTAGCAAATAATGAATTTAATCCATAGAATAATAAAGAGAAAAAAGTAGTCGTACCTAATATAATCCATAATATATGACTTAAAATGAACCATGAAAAGAAAGCACTAATTTCATCAATATTGAAGGGACGATAACCTTTAATTAAAAACCATTTTGATTTGATTGCGAATCTTTCCCAAGAACTACTAGCCTGAGAAAGCAGAGACTCTTTAGTAACGATTTCCTGATTATTCGGTTGGTCTGCTAATTTCTGGGATTTCTGGGTTGGTTGTGGGTCCGGTGACGATGTTGGTTGAGATTTGATGTGATGTTGCTCTTTTTGATATATTTTATTGAAAGAATGGAACTGGCGATAATTATGTTGATTCATCAATATCTGGGTTCTCATTGAATTATGGATTGTATTTTGAAAATTTGGACTTCTATTGTGATGTATTAAGGAATAGGACCGATTCTGATGGGATAATGGATTTTGAATTATTGCTGTTTGAACAGACTTTACCAAGGGGAATGAACATCTTTTTGATTGAAACTCTCGAGATATATATTGGAAAGGTTTTACAAGTGACATAATTATAATGTGCTTCTTTGATATCTCATAATTCTTATTATTTCAAAGCAGCAATAATGTGTTTATGATTGATGTATTTTGGTTGTATACTTTTTGTGGAGGAAAGTTTCCAACTATTTCTATCAAAATTTTACCGGCTTTTGAAATATTACTTTGATGATGAAATTTTCCAAACCTTTGAGCGAGCTTATGTTGAATAAGAAGGTTCTGATATCTGTCTGTGTGACTTTTTCCAACTAAGTTTCCTTGTAAACACTGAAGAAAGTTCCTATGATTATTGTCCCACTCTGTTTCCATCAAGGTATCAAATCCGCTTTTAAAAATTTCACACAAGACCAGAAATGCAAACTATGTCATTGGCACTTTTACAAATGGCAGAACGGTTTCGCGGAAATGATCTTTTATTGTGGACGGGTAATCTGTTCTCATCGGCTGCTCAGTGCATCTACCGATAATTTATTCCTTTTACTAGAGAAAAAAATTTTAGAGTGTATAATAGATAGAAGTAGTGGGTTACTTAACAACCATTAATACCATAATCCAGAGTATCACATTCCATAATGGCTGCTCCTACTGCAATTAAGAAGTCTCCTACATCCATAGCTGCATCAGAAGTGCCTGCTCAAAGCATACAGACGCCACCAAATCCTCAACAAGATGAAGATGATGAAATTTTGATAGATGCATCAGGTCAAATTGAAAATGATGAAAATAAAGAATCAGAAGGTAAGAATGATGAGAAAAAAGTAGAAACTAAAGGTGTGGTATTGGATGCTGAAGGTAAACCACGTTTCAGCTCCGCTGCTAAATCAGGTGAACATGTTAAAATCGAATCAAGAAAAGTTCCAGTTCCACCTCATAGAATGTCACCATTGAAAAATGCATGGCCAAAAATTTATCCTCCATTAGTTGATCATTTGAAATTACAAGTTAGAATGAACTTGAAAACTAAGACAGTAGAGTTAAGAACATATAAGAACACAGTGGATCCAGGTGCTTTACAAAAAGGTGCTGATTTTATTAAAGCATTTACATTAGGTTTTGACATTGATGATGCAATTGCCCTTTTAAGATTAGATGATTTATATATTGAAACTTTTGAAGTTAAAGATGTTAAAACTTTACAAGGCGATCATTTATCTAGAGCTATTGGTCGTATTGCTGGTAAGGATGGTAAAACTAAATTTGCAATTGAAAATGCAACAAGAACAAGAATTGTTTTAGCTGATTCCAAGATTCATATTCTCGGTGGATTTACTCATATAAGAATTGCAAGGGAAGCTGTTGTTTCTTTAATTCTTGGTTCTCCTCCTGGTAAAGTTTATGGTAATTTACGTACTGTTGCATCAAGAATGAAGGAACGTTACTAAACGTGTTTTTTTTTTCTGTAATATTTTTAATGGTGTGTATTTAATGGGTTAATAATGTATATTAGTTTTATGGCATAACTGTGTTTTAATGTAGAAATTTTAATAACTACAATGGAATTTCAATTATAATATATATATATTTTTATATTTATATAATTTCCAAGATTTATTGTATTGATTTCTTTTCTATAGGAATTTGTATTTATTTTGATCATAAATTTTGAAATCTTGGATTCAAGATATCCAAAACGTATCATAAAGTCATAGTTTGTTTTTATTATTCAATAATTGTAAACGCATCAAGCGAGATTATATCTTTTGCTCAAAAGAAAAACATTATCTGTAAATCTGATCTTTTTATCATATAGAGTTATTTAAACAACTTACAATAAGTTTCTTTCTTTGAATTGTTTTAATAAACCAGCACCTAATCTAGCTGGAGAAGCTTCAACAGCAACACCTGCAGATTCTAAAGCTTTGATTTTATCTTGAGCACCACCTTTACCACCTGCAACAATGGCACCAGCGTGACCCATTCTTCTACCTGGAGGAGATGAAACACCAGCAATGAAAGAAACAACAGGTTTTGGAACTTCTCTTGTTAAGTTGTATTGTTTTAAGAATTCTGCAGCATCTTCTTCAGCAGAACCACCAATTTCACCAATCATAATGATACCTTCAGTTTCTTCATCTTTTAAAAATAATGATAAAGCATCAATGAAATTAGTACCTGGGAATGGATCACCACCAATACCAATAACTAAAGATTGACCTAAACCAGCTTTTGTGGTTTGATCAACAGCTTCATAAGTTAAAGTACCAGATCTTGAAACGATACCAATTTTACCTCTCTTGTGGATATTTGAAGGCATGATACCAATTTTACATTGTTCTGGAGCAATAATACCTGGACAATTTGGACCAACTAATCTTGTTTTTGATTGAGTTTTCAAAATGTTTGCAATTCTTAACATATCATGTTGTGGAATACCTTCAGTAATTGCAACAGCTAAAGAAACTTCAGCTTCAATAGCTTCTTCAATAGCTTTAGCAGCAATTGATGGTGGAACAAAAATACCAGTAGCAGTAGCACCAGTTTGATCAACAGCTTCTCTAACTGAAGAGAAAACTGGTTGACCTAAATGAGAAGTACCAGCTTTTTTTGGGTTAGTACCACCAACAACTTTAGTACCATAATCTAAAGCTTGTTGAGCATGGAAAGTTGCTTGTTTACCAGTGAAACCTTGATAGATAACTTTAGTATCACTGTTAATTTTCAAGTTTTTGATGGTATCAGCATAGTTTCTTCTAATTGAGGAAGTTGAGAATCTTCTAGCTTGATTTAAAAAGACTTTAGATGATGACATTGTTGCAGACATTATTGGTGTGTTGTTCTATAGTGATATAAAATTTGTTTGAAAATCTAGTAAACGGGAATTGTACCTAATATATAGTCTAACTTCTATGATGGTGCCAGAATAATGGAATTGGAACAAATGTTATACTAGCGCTGTACAAACAAACACGATAATTAACTATGCAAAAGGCGTGGTGTTTTGGTTAAAAGTTGTAATTGGAAGGATTAGGGGTTTATTTAATAGTTTTTTTTTTCGATTTCTGCTGATTTAAAAGTCCAACGCAACATGGGAAAAAAGTGAATGGAAAGTTTTGGTTCAACGGGTGCGATTGTAGGCGGGAATTTTGGACAGGTTCTGGGCTGGGGCTCTGTCTAAGGGGTATTCGCTCGGCTCTCTGGGCAGTGTCTAGCCCCTATCTGGCCTCCGGCTAGGATCCGTCTAGGCTCTGTCTAGGTTCTGTCTAGGATCCTTCGGCCTCTTTCTGGGGGTGTCTTTTGTCCGCGTAGAGGAGAAGGGGACTCCGGAAGGCCTTAAAAATACAGCGCTTTGCGAGTCAGGAAAGTCTCGGGTAGAAACCCGGGTTCGTGTCAAAGCTGGTTATTATGGTCTTGATGATTTTACTGAAGAGCTGAACTTGCGCTCAAGAATATCAGATCAATGCCAGATAATACTATATTTTCACAATTTCATGACCCAGAGTACCAAAACCTAAGCATCTCTTCAATTGAGTGCAAGATATGACAGCTATACCTTTAAAATAACCATGTCTTCAACGCTTCGGATCTCGTTGCTCGCACTGAATCTGTCTGATTTTTCGCGATCGAGTGTGGACATAACAATCTACGTCTATAAGAAGTCCATCAGATCCACATAAGTAAGACTTGAATCATGTGAACTTAAAAGGTGATTTAAAGCTGAAAAGAAGAGTTGTGGGCTTTAGATTATTTTATACATTCTTCTATATACTTGGTATTTGGCTCATTCGGCTTTAAGGACAATGAACTGGACATTTTTGAGGCAAATTTAAAGAAGCTAAACTTAAATCTCCCCAGACTATTCAAAACTATAGTTTCGATTCATCCGTCTTCAAGAAACCTCCATACTATTTGAAAAGTTAATTTTCTATTGTCAAAAAAATTTACTTGTCTCAAAGGGAAAGACTAGTGCGTAATGGCTGCTGAATGGTTCAGCATTGGCGCCTGACTTTGTAGGAAAACATACCTCTTTCACATAAGTACCATGCTCCTTGAATCACGAATTTGGCAGCTACATCATCAATTTGATTTAATCATGAGACTTTTGATAAGGTTGAATAATGAACTATGTCAATCCCAAGAAGCTCAATTAATGGAAACTCAAACACGTAAAGGTGATATTTAATTCCTTTTGAAGCTCAATTCAAAAATTCAACATCAACGGTTGTGTTACCGAAAAATGGCCTCAATGGGCACCATCAACCATTATCAACGTCGCGATTCGCGAAAGCCATATATGAAAATATCAAAATGTGTAAGAGCTTACACTAAACAACTTGACTAAAGGATCATCAAATTCATTAGAGGTCTTTTAAATTGCCATTCAGTATGTCTTCTCCTCAAGGTGAATTAAAAGGTGGTAGTCAATTCGACGATTACGCTATCGTTAATACTTGGAAAGAAATTATGGATGGGTATAAGAAAATTCATGGCGGTTTTGAGAAGGCTAACGAAGAAGAAGCTCCAAGTCAAAACGGTACAGAAGATATGAAGGAAAATACAGGTAATGGTGCCGAGAATTTAATGGGTAAGAAAGCTGAGTTCGACGACGCAGGCCCAGAATAATCACACATATTATTTCATTTTGTCTCAAAAGCTTTCGGTTGTCTTTACTCCAAGCTGACATGAAGTTAAAAAAAGTTGTACACAGTCAAGGTTCTTTCTTTAATAATTCATTTTTTGGTCAGATCTTTATTTTGAAGGTTCATTGATTGAACTTTGAGATGAGCTGAGCTGCTCTGACTTTGCTCTTGATTTTTTCATTGATTTCAAGCACACCAGGACAATTGAACCTTTAGAACAACAAATAAAGATAGGATTGTCCCATCGTCTCTTTAGTAATCAATAAGAATGGTACTTCTTTTTATAAAACCCTACAGTAGATTTAGTTCTTCAAGTTTTAAAGTAATTTCTCAATATTGTAAGCAAATTTCTTGAACCGCCCACGACTTCACGAACTTTTTCAAGATTGATCCAAAATACTTCAAGCAAAACTATCAACATGTCTTCTCATTTCGAAGGCAAATAACGCGTCAATACAGCCCAATTATCACCACCCGGTTACGCAGCGGTCTAACTATAAAGATCGTATAACTCCCTCAATATGTCTGAGACTCCCCAACCATTATCACCAACCGCCGATGCTGAAACTCCATTAGCTGGTTCTCCAGCTCCAGGTTCTGATAATTCCAAAAAGAAAAACTCACAAGCTGGTAAAAAGGTCAGTGCTGAGATTTTAGAAAGAAGAAGAGTTGGTAGATTAAAAGCCGCTGAAACAATGGCTAGAAAAATCAAGAAATCTGGTATTGAAAAAAGAGATAATCCATTAAAATTTTCAACAATTGAAAGTGGTAATTTAATTAATCAAAAAAATTATTTCACTGATTATTTGAAAAAAGATGATCAGATCTTTATACTACGTGAAAGGAAACAAATTAGATTGAATAAAGTTCAACAAAAACAAGAAAAAAAGGAACAAGGTACGCCTATTCCAGATGCTCCAACTTCTAATGCTACTCCAATCCCAGGTGCTGATGACGATGAAGAAATGGAGGATGATGAAGTTGAAGAGATTGAAGATAGGCTAGGCTCTAAAACAATTGTTATTCATCCAGGATCAAGAAATATAAGGATTGGATTGGGATCTGATGTTTACCCTAAAACTTTTCCATTTGTTTTAGCAGTTCCTAAAACTAACAAAAGAGATGTTCCAAAGAATTACGAAATTGACGACTCAAAACAAGAAGTGATTGATGAAAATGCAAGATACTTGCAAAGAGATTTCAGAGAAAGAATGAAGTATTATAAAAGAAGAATTTTACCTAATTCAAATGAAATTGTTACAAATTTCAATGCAAAGGTTCAACCAGAAACTATCCCTGAACATAATGATATACATAAATTGGAATATATTAAACCAAATGCTAAAAATCCAGAAAAATGTTTCATTGCTGATGAAGCTTTAAGAGTGGACTCTCCTGATTATGTTCTAAGATATCCATTATCAAGAAATGGGAGATATAATGAAGACGAATATAATTCGTTTGAAGAAGTATTGGGTGATATTGAATTGTTCATTGCTAAAATTTTAGAAAAAGAGTTTCAAGTGTCAAGATTAAAACAATTCAAAGCTGTTTTAGTGATACCTGATTTATATGATAAAGTTTATGTGGAGAATTTTATTGAATTATTATTCCAAATGAGTTTCACAGGCGTTGCTGTCATTCAAGAAAGTCTTGCATCAACATATGGTGCGGGTGTTAGTTCTGCCTGTGTTGTTGATATTGGTGCAAAAACTACAAAAGTTTCATGTGTTGACGAAGGTATGATTATTCCAAATAGTCGTGTTAATTTAAGTTATGGTGGTGATGACATTACAAGATATTTTTATTCTCTATTGAAAGCTTCTAATTTCCCAATTGACTATGATATAAACAATGATTTTGATTGGCCCGCTTTGAATCAGTTGAAAGAGAAATTTATCACTTTCCAAGATGAAAATGTTACAGTACAATTGTACAACTTTATCAAAAGACATCCTCAAAAATTATCTGAAAAATATGAATTCAAGGTATTTGATGAAGTCATGCTAGCTCCAATGGGCTTATTTTTCCCAGGTGTTTTCAATAAACCAAAAGATTTTGAAAAGACACCATTCACTAAAAGAGAGTCATTAGATGTTTATAATGGCAAGTCAAATAATCCAACTTCAACAACACAAAAGAATAGTTTCGAAAATAATTTATATGCTGATAAAGTTGATTTTGATGTTCTTAAAGATATTTTGAATGCTGATACTTTAGAAGATGCTAAGGAAGATGATTTGCCAACAATTGCCGCATTAGATAAAGTTATTATTCAAAGTATTGCAAACGCTTCAAGATATGACTTCACTAAAGCTAAATCCTTTTATGAGAATCTCTTAGTTGTTGGTGGTAGTTCTAAAATTGAAGCACTAGATTTTATATTAACTGATCGTATAAATATTTGGAGACCAAAGATCCTAGCATTATTAGGATTACCAGAATTTCTGAAGAAGATTGAAACTTTAAGTACAAGTTTTGAAAAAGAACATGATTTTGCCAAATTACAATCTGAAGAAGAGATTCAAGCTTTACAAGTTCAATTATTCAAAATTATCGAAACTGAATTGAATGAATTTTTGGAAGCTGTTAATAATCCATTAAACCCAGTGGAAGTCTTGCCTTCTCCAAGGGAAATAGATCCTTCCATTTTGACATGGAAAGGTGCCTCAGTTTTTTCAAGATTAAAACTAATTGAAGAATTATGGATCACAGAAAAAGATTGGGATTTATTGAGAAGTAGAACTTTACAATATAAAGTGTTGTTCAACTACTAAATGAAAGAGACTATAAATACATGATAATGTTATGAATTTAAGAAGCTGTAGGGTTCAAAAAATCAATCAAATCTCTTAGAATTTGCTTAAAAAAAATAATGTACCTTATCACCATCAGTTTTCAGTTTTGAAAGCCAAAAAAAAATTAAGCGACCCCGGACAGGATCGAACTGTCGATCTTGTGATAGCAGTTAATTTATTAACAGTCACACGCCTTAACCAGCTTGGCCACGGAGTCATTTTCTGAAAACGGAAATTTGCTGGATTATTAAAGCTTGCTTCTCTAAAAAGTCTTTTTCCGGGTAACAATCAAAAATTTGAAAAACCAACGTCAAAATAAGACCTTATAAAAAGAGTAATTCTGTATTATAAACATTTTATGAAGTAGAAATCAATACACATTCAATCTAGTTGAAAAAAAAAAGAAAACTAAACAGATAAAGACAACTCTAAAACCTTGTAATGCTAAATAATAAAAAATAAAAAAGAAAGAATGGTCCCTAGCAGGATCGAACTGCTGATCTTGGCGTTATTAGCACCACGCCTTAACCAACTGGGCCAAGGGACCTGTTTCTTGAATAATCGAATCTGCTAGGTAGCTACATTAGCAGCAGATTACGTCATCCTTCAAAATCAAAATATGCCGGAAAATGGCTTGATTGTCGTTTAATTGCAGTGAAATCTATATATAATGCTTCAAAGAGGGTTTTTATTATTGGGGAATGTATAATTCCCTCTTTGGAGATTGTTTTGGTCGATACAATACATTGTGATAAAAGTGTCTTCTTAAGAAAAGAATTTTAGTGGCAGAAATATCAACAACATACCAAAAGGTAGGTTAGATTAGAATCAATGTAGGCATATGGAATCCGCAATAGGATAAACCATAGTCTACAAAAATAGGAA
>JAKTWW010000316.1:0-22540 GCA_030582255.1 Hansenula subpelliculosa
TATTATAATTATTATCTTTGTTTGTTCGTAATTAGTGGTGATATTGATATTTTTATTGTCTTAGATTGCGGGAATTGATCATTTAATTATTCATGATCTGTTATTATTTTTTAAATTCAAATTCAAACTTGACAAGTATTTAAACTGATCAAGTTCTCAGAAGAAGAAGAAGAAGAACAACAACAATTAAATATAACTACATTATATAAACAATTTATTGTATCAAGATGAGTGACTTCAAATCAGAACCCTTATTCAAACAGATTGATCAACAATTGAAGACAAACACCGAACAAACTAAACAATTGATAAAGAAGGTGAGTAGTGTTAACAACTAGTATATATATACTGATTAAACTAGTATATAATAATATATATTATACTGATTATACTAACACTCCAACTAGACTAAATCTGTAATCATTTTCAATCTTAAAAACAAGAAGAATGAAACCAAAGCATGGAAATTAGATCTTAAAAATTCTGGTAAATTAACCGCTGTTAAAGATAATTCATCATCAGAATTTGATGATGCAGATTTAGTTATATCATTAAAAGATATAGATTTTAAAAAATTAGTTAATGGTAAATCAAATTCTCAAAAATTGTTTCTTGGTGGTAAATTAAAAGTTAAAGGAGATGTTATAAAAGCTGCCAATATTGAAACAATCTTGAAGACTATTTCTCCACAATCTGCAAAATTGTGATTAAATTGTTTTATATTTGCTATATTTGAATTGATGAATGGATTATAATGGATTATTGTAGTATTGTAGAAGGAGTCATGGAGTCATGAAGACATGGAGTCATGAAGACATGGAGTCATGAAGACATGGACTGATGAATTGTATCTTTTGATGATTAAATGTGGAGTTGAGAGTGATGAATGATGTGTGCAATGTGCCGTTTATACACTTTAATTCAATTCACTTTAATTCAATTCAATTCACTTTAATTCAATTCAATTCAATTCAATTCAATTTAATTCAATTCAATTCAATAATTATTCAATGTGTGGAGAATGGAAAGGGAAATGGCAACCGAACAGCCACTGTTCCGTGTCTCGGCTAAAATTGCTGCAGACGGAGCCACATTTAATAGATTTCGGATAGAAAAGGAACAGAATTGATAATAATAATAATAATAATAATTATAATTATATTTATAATTATATTTTTATATAAATGCAAATAACCCCCAATCTCCAATTGGAAACACAGCGGCTACTTATAATCAGTGGAATAACTTGATACAACAACAACAACAACAACATCAACTGGTGGTTTATTATTCATCATCACATCAAAATGAATTCAAATACACCCCCAGATATTAGCGCCCTATCAATATCTTCATTAAAATCAGGTTACAAAAATTTACCATTCATTGGTAAAGAAGCTCAATTTGAAAAAGTATTAGATCTTATTGACAAATTTGGGTTTATCCCTGAAAATTTAATCGAATCTGAAACAAGATGGTTTTATGAAAGTTTAGGTATTGATGACGTTTATTTTGAAAGAGAATCTGTTGATGGTATTGTTAGTCATATTCATGCTTTATATTCTGCAAAATTAGACGCTTTCGCTAAAAATGATTTAAATTCTCCATTCATTCATCATAAAAGAGAATCAAAAGATCATGCAGTTTATTTTGATACTTCAATACCAGGTTCTGATCAATTTAAATTAACAAATTATGAAAAAAGAATTGATGAAAATTATTTAGATCAATTAAATGAATCTTATAGAGTGGAAAGTTTTAATGCTCCTTTAATCTTAAATAATTCTCAATTTAATGATAATACAAATACAATTAATAAAACAGTTCGTGCTCATTTTGTTTATAAAAATAAATTTGATAAAAATTCAATTTATGATCAAACTTTCCTTAAAATTATTAGTCCAAATACTAAAAAAAATTATGATGAAATAATTGATCAAGTTTTAAAACAAACTGGTCCATTAATTAAACATTTCCCTGTGGAAAATTCTGATGAACATCGTATTATAATTGGTTATAAAAAAAATTCAACTAAAAAATTTTTCAGTGCTTTATCAACTTTAATTAATTATTATAAATTAAATCAATCAAGAAAATATGTGGAAAATTTTTCAAATAATGTTACAATTATTTCAATTTATTTAAAACCAACTGATGAAACAAATCCTTTATCAATTTATCAATTAATTAAAGAAGCTTCTTTATTATATACAATTCCTTATGGTGTTTTTTATGATAGTTTTGCTTCAAATGAATTTTCTTTACAAGAATCAATTTATGCTCATACTGGTGTTATATTTGTTACTCATTTTTTAAATAGATTAGGTACTGAATATCAATCTTTATTAAATTTATTAGATCCAAAAAAATCTCATCAAATTGCTGAATTATTATCTTCATTGAAAAAAAGATTAAGATCTGAAACTTTTACTCAATCTTTTATATTTGATGTTTTCAATAGATATAAATCAATTATTTCTCAATTATTTAGATCTTTTGCTGATGTTCATTATATAAAATCAAATTTAGAAAAAACTTTATCTTATCAAAGATTATCACAAATTCCACCAATTAAAAATGAAGAAGAATTTAATCAATTAATTTTAAAAAATGTTTTCAACGAAAATGATGCATTAATTTTAAAAGCTTTATTTATTTTTAATAAATCAATTTTAAAAACAAATTTTTTCATTTCAACAAAAGTTGCAATTTCATTTAGATTAAATCCTTCTTTTTTACCAAAATTTGAATATCCTGAATTACCATTTGGTTTATTTTTCATTGTTGGATCAGATTTTAGAGGTTTCCATATAAGATTTAGAGATATTTCAAGAGGTGGTATTAGAATTATTAAATCAAGATCTTTAGATTCTTATGAAATTAATGTTCGTAATTTATTTGATGAAAATTATAATTTAGCTTCAACTCAACAAAGAAAAAATAAAGATATTCCAGAAGGTGGTTCAAAAGGTGTTATACTTTTAGATTTAGATGCTCAAGAAAATCCAAAATCTTCATTTGAAAAATATATTGATTCTTTAATTGATTTATTAATTAAAAATGATATTCCAGGTATTAAAGAACCAATTGTGGATTTATATGGTAAACCTGAAATTTTATTTTTAGGACCTGATGAAGGTACTGCAAATTTTACAGATTGGGCAACTTTACATGCGAAAAAAAGAGGTGCACCATGGTGGAAATCATTTTTAACAGGTAAATCTCCTTCATTAGGTGGTATTCCTCATGATGAATATGGTATGACTTCATTATCTGTTAGAGCTTATGTTGAAAAATTATATCAAATTTATAATTTACAAAAAATTAAAATTAAAAAATTTCAAACTGGTGGACCTGATGGTGATTTAGGTTCAAATGAAATTTTATTATCAACAGATAATGAAGAATATATTGGTATTGTTGATGGTTCAGGTGTTCTTGTTGATTCAAATGGATTAAATAAAAATGAATTGAAAAGATTAGCAAAAGAAAGATTAATGATTAATCATTTTAATAAATCTTTATTATCAAAAGATGGATTTATTGTTTTAATTGATGATAAAGATGTTAAATTACCAAATGGTGAAATTATAAATAATGGTGTTTATTTTAGAAATTTATTTCATTTAAATTTATCAAAATATTTTGATCATGTTGATTTATTTGTTCCATGTGGTGGTAGACCTGCAGCAATTGATATTGATAATATTCATAATTTAATTAATCAATCAACTGGTAAATCAATAATTTCTTATATTGTGGAAGGTGCAAATTTATTTATTACACAAAATGCAAAAATTGAATTTGAAAAAGCTGGTTCAATAGTTTTCAAAGATGCTTCAACAAATAAAGGTGGTGTTACATCATCATCATTAGAAGTTTTAGCTTCTTTAGTACTTAATGATGAACAATTTATTTCAAAATTTAATAAAGGAACTGGTTTTTATAAAAAATATGTTTCACAAGTTCAAAAAACAATTATTTTAAATGCAGAAAAAGAAGCAACTTCATTAATGAAATATAAAATTAAAACTGGATTATCATTACCTGAATCTTCAGATTCATTATCAAATGAAATTAATAAATTATCAGATTTAATTTCAAAAAGTGATGATCTTTGGGATGATATTAATTTAAGAAATTCAATTTTCCAAAATTCAATACCAGATTTATTAATTAAAGAAGTTGGTTCAATTGAAGAAATTTTAAAAAGATTACCATTAGCTTATTCAAGATCTTTATTTGCTACAGCAATTTCAACAAAATATATTTATGAAGATCATGATCCAACAAATGTTATTGAATTATTACAATTTTTGAAAAAATTAGGTTCAAAATAATAGTAGGATATTATTATTATTATTATTATCATTGTTGTTGTTGTTTTAAAAGTTATAAAAAGATTAAGATATAATTATGTGATTAATATCGTACGATAATCACTAAGTGATATATATATATATATACATTAAATTTGATTATAAATATATTCTGTAAGTTTTTTTTTTCTTAATTTATATTATAAATTATAATATTGTATATATCTAAGGCCGATCATTTAATGATTCTTTCAAATGTTAATCTAGCTTTAAATCAATAAAGCTAAAACACCAGCTGCTAAAGCAAAAAAACCATTTAATCCATTTTTATAACCACCATCAATTGCAGTTGAAATAGGAGCTGAAGAACTTGAAGTTGAATTACTACCATTTTCACTAGTATCATTATTATTATTAGCTGTAGTAAAATATTTAATATTTGCACATGCTAATCTTGAAGAATTTTTATAATGAATAGTAATTGATTTTGAACCATCAGCGAAAAAATAATCATTATTTGGATTTAATGAAAGATAATTATCAATATATGATTGATTATTATTACCAGAATTTAAAGTACCATGTCTTGTTGTTAAATCACCTAATTCACATAATGAAAAATCATCTTCATTTAAACATTCAGTTTTATTACCATCATTTGGATTAAAATGTCCTAAAGTTGCACTACATGATCCATTTAATGGTACTGAAGCTTCATGAATATGATAACTAAATGGAGAACCATCAATTGGTAAATTTTTTAAATTAATAATAACTTGAACAGAACCATTTTGTAAAGAATTAAATTTAATATCACCATTAATTGAATTTAAACCACCTTGAGGAAAATTTGCAATTGCATTTGAACCTTTTGGTGAATCAGAATTTTCAATTGCAGATGATGATAATACTAATGAAGGAATTATAATTGCAAATGTTAATTGTTTAATTGAAACCATTTTTAAATTATTCAAAACTGTCTATATATCAATGTATAATAATAATATAATAATATTGAAAAAAGGTTTACAACTAAAAAATATTATAATGGGGAAAAAGACCTATTATTTATAATATTTACGACTCAAATATTAAGTGAAAAAAAATCATTTGCAAATCAATCAACAGACATGACAATAATCATCCATCCATCATAATGCCTCAATGAATTAATTCACATTAGCTCTTAGCTAGGTCATTGAATTGTAAATCTTTTTCCCATATTTTCTTTGTTATTAATGCAGGATATATATAATTCATATTTGTAAATACGTATACGGACATTAATTAAAATGTACACCCGATTAATTATTCTAGCTGTAATTAAAACAATAACACTATTAGTGCACATGTTTATTATAACAAAAATTAGCCAATAAGGAGAACCGAAAAAAACCCACACATAGAATATTCAATGTTATAATTAGTACCATCATGATCATGGATTATCAAACTTCAATCAATTCTTAACATATTAACATATTAACATATTAACAGTTTTTGAACATTGATACACTACTCGTCAAAATCATGATGATCATTATCATAACAGAATCTAATTCAATTCTCATTAAACAATAATTTGCACTCGTCAATTTAATTGTATAATTAGTTTACTTTACTTTACTTTAGTTTTATTTAACCGACAGGCTGAAATTTCCGATCTCAAAAAATTTTAAATTAAAAAAAAAAAAATTAAGGGTCCTTTCTCTTTTGGGCTTAGATCTCATAAATCTCATAAATCTTATTATTATGTATAATTAAATAATTACTTATAAATAAGTAATCGAATACGACTTATTGAAAGAAAAACAAAATAATGAATTCGTATAGGTATAGCTTATAAGCATTCTTTTATTAATATATAATGAATAATTTGACAATTAACCTGTAAAATCAGCTTTAAACTGCAAGTCAAAGATGTAATTACATTACTTTAAATTACTCACATTATATTTGAATGATTCAAGTACTGGTATAAATAATTCGTAAGTACCCTACACAACCACATTAATTTAAAGAAAGCAAATTAAACATGTATAAAAAAATTAAATATATAATAAAAAAAAATAAAAATAAAAAGGAACAATCCATGAAGAGGATCAAAATTTTTAAAATAAAAGTTATCAAGGTCTATATTAAAATTATAATGAAGAAGCAAATTAAAATTAAAAAGATTCATATGATTAAAAAATCAAATATTATAATATTCAGACAAAAACTTGTTTTAAATTCACATAGTATAAGCCATAATTACACCAATTAAAATTGAACCAATTATACTCATAGATTCAAAATTTGTTGATGGAGCACCAACATTTTCTGATGAAGTATGATCACCAGTTGCATTAGTTGAATTACCAATATAAGTATAATTCATTGAAGAATTAAATTGTGAATAATTTGATCTATGATTTTCAATATCTTTATTAATTAAATCATCTAAAGAATTTGATTCTTCTTCATCAATTGATTCTGAATAATCATCATCATCATTAGAATTTGAATTTTCTTCATCTTTTTCAACAACTTTATCAGATTCAGAATCATCATAATCATTTGAAACTTCTTCAGCTTCTTTTGCTAATTCTTCATCTTCAATAACTTCAACAATTTCTTCAACAACTTTTGGATCAGTAGAATTTTCATCACGACGTGAATAATCAGAGCTTGATTTTTCATCATAATCTTGATCATCATCATCATCATCATCATTATCTATAGATCTATCTTCAATTTTAACACCGGTAACATCTTCATATTGTTTAACTTGTTCATATTCTTGTTCATAATCTAATAAAACTAAATCTTCAGGTTCATTTGATGGTTTAATATTTGCACAAGCTAATTTATCTAAATTTTCTAAATGAATATTAATTGCTTTATTACCAATATATTGAGGATTTGATGGATCTAAAGATAAATAAGGATCATAAAAATAAGTTTCAAAACATGTTGTATTAATTAAACCATGTTTACCAGATAAATCACCAACTTGACAAAATGCATCATTTTTTTGTAATTCACAATCTGGAGATGCACCAAATGGATTAAAATGTTTACCAGTTTTTTCACAATCACCATCTTTACCAACTGGATTTTCATGAATATGATAAGAAAACATACCAGCATTTTTTGGTAATCCAGTAATATCAACATGAACTTTTGTTGTACCATTTAATGAATAAAATTGAATAATACCAACAACATTTTGACTGAAAGCAGATGGGAAATCAGCTCTTAAAACAACATCTGATGGATTATCTGTAATAATTTTAGCTTTTTCTTGAGCAAAGACAACAAGTGCTGATGCTAATGAATAGAAAAAATTTCTGGAAAACATTTGGATGAGTTGGAATAATTGATTTGATGTGTATCAATGAATTTCTGATGTAAAAGAAAAACTATCTTGTGGTCTGGTTTAAATCACTTGATGGCTAGAGATAAAGTGAAATAGTAAAGGATAAAAACCATATTGGAAATCAATCTTCATAAATAAAGATTTTGTGTCTTTAATTTTATCATGACACAAAAACGAAATCGCAAAATAATAATTTGTCTTTGTGGCAGAAAACCAAAACATATAATTATAAAAGCCAAAATAGATGAAAACTGAAAACCACAAAAACAACAACATTTTTCAAACCTTCTTTTAGTTTTTGTGAAACAACAATAACTTCTTCGATTTAACATCCATCAACTTCTAATTTGTAATTCCCCTATAATCTACAAAGTGGGCCAAAAAAAAAAAAGAATATTTACCGTAATATTAAGATCCCTAAAACCAATAAATAAATAAGTATAAACTCATCACATGCAAAAGAGATAGTAGTTTATAATGATAATGATAATGATAATGATACTATGTATGTGTATGTATGTAGTTCATATGCCATAAAAATGTAATTGTATTGTATGTATGAAAAAATGAAGCTTTTGATTCACACCATGAATGATTCACCACAACCACAAGTACCTTTTGAATTTGGATTTTTGAAAATAAATCTTGAACTAATTTTATCATCTAACCAATCCATTTCTGAACCAACAATTGAAAATAAAGCTTTTGAATCAATAACAACTTTAACACCATCTTGTTCCACAATTTCATCAAATTTATTTGGTTCAGAAATATATTCTAAATGATAAGTTAAACCTGAACAACCACGATTTTTAACACCAACTTTGATTAATTTTGGATCAGGTTGATTTAATAAAGCTCTAAGATGTTCAATTGCATTTGGAGATAATGTAATTAATGCTTTTCTTGGTTTTAAAGTTCTTCTTACTCTTTTTTTAGGTTGAACATTTGGAGCTTGTTGTTCTGTAGATGTAGTTTTTTGTATAGTTGAAGTTTGTTCATTTTTTGGTTGTGGTTCTTGTTCGGTTAATTTTTGTTCTTTAGGTTTTGATTGTGATGATTGTTGAGCGGTTGAATTAGGTTGCTGTTGATTATTATTCTTCTTCAATATATCTTTAAAAGATCTTGCACCTAATGAATGTCTTTCCCAACCAGCAGGAGTTTCAGATGTTGAATTTGTATGATTTGTGGAATTTGTTGAACTTGTTGAAACTTTTTGAGTTTGTTGTTGATTTTGTAACTTGTAAGGAATATAAGAAACTTCATTATTTGTCAATGGAGCGGTTTGAATAAATCTTCTTGTTGATTTAGCAGAATCAGAAGATATCTGTCTAATGAAACAAGAATATTGTTGATTTGCTTGTTTTGGTATTATTCTCAACATGATCTTGTGTTGAATTACGTTATACTTTGTTGTGTTGTAATAATGACAAATGAAGTTTTCACCAAATAAATCTTCCTTCTTCCAGTAATGCGAGCAAAGATGAAGATAAAGTTAATAAAGTGATAAGGATGTGAGCAATGACTAAATGTGTAATATAGGAGATGTGATCAATAGTCTTAACAGAGCGGTATTGATAATAATGGATATAAATAATGAATATAGATTTGTGTTATGAATTGAAATTGAAATGTTGTGTATAAATTTAAGATTTCCTTTAAATCATTTTCATGACCAGTGCCAAATGACTTCAAATGATTAATAAATCTGAGAAATACCCGAAAGACAGGGTAAAACCAAAATTAATGGCTTTCTTGAGCAGCTGCACGTGATGAGTCAGCTGACCTGTGGCCAATCAGAGCCAAGGCATCTGTCAGCGGGAAACAACCTCCTCAGAGTTCGCGAATTGCGAAAGGGACACACTCAAAGAGTTCGGATCCATTATAGGAACTAATTTATAATTTAAAATTTATAATTTATAATTTATTACAACAGATCAAATTGATAAGATTAAACTAATGTACTATTAACTAAACAAAAATGATATCGATATAAATGCAATTGTTAGAATGAATAATGTAAACTATCAAGAGGAAGTTCATATGGCACAGGTTTCTCTTTTCAACCATGCATATTCAACTGAAGATTTATCCAATTTGACAGATAATAAATCCCAAATCTTCTTATGATATGAATTGATAACCTTCTTCTCTTCAGATGTTAATAATTTGGTATTAATTAATTTTTTACAATATGGTACTAATGTTAGGTTTCTAAATTTTAAAAATTTCTTATCACCAAATTTCATCTTGGTTTCCTCTACCAACATATCATTTTCAATTCTTAAACCATATTTACCATCTTCATAATAACCTGGTTCATTTGTTATAATGTTACCTTTTGTTAATGGATAATTTAATAAACTTGGACGTCCTCCAATTCCGATCGGTCCTTCATGAACATTTAAATATGAACCAACACCGTGGCCTGTACCATGTCTATAATCTAAACCTTTGGACCATAAAAATTGTCTTGCGATAACATCAATCATATAACCATCTGTACCTTCTGGAAATGTTAATTCTTCTAATGCTAAATTTCCTTTCAAAACTAATGTATAATTATCAATTTCTTCACGAGATGGTGTACCAAAATGTAATGTTCTTGTTATATCTGTTGTACCTTCTAGAAATTGAGATCCTGAATCACAAAGATAAATTTTTGTTGGATCAATCATTTGACAATTATCTTTTTCTGGTGAATAATGAATAATTGCAGCATTTGCACCTGTAGAACTTATAGTTTCAAATGAATTTCCTTGATAATTTGATGCTTCATTTCTAAATTCAATCAATTTCTCAGCTGCACTGAATTCATCAATTAATTGTTCATCTTTAATTAATTTCTTCTCTAACCATGCAAAATATTTAACAAGAGATAAACCATCTTTGAATTGTGCAGTTTCAAAATTTTTAATTTCCACTTGATTTTTAACACTTTTGAAAAAATCAATAGGTGAATGAACTTGTTTAAATTTACAATTATTTAAATTACGAACAATTTCCCATGATGCATTTTCTGGAATTAAAATCAATTCTGATTGATCTTTTAAAATTGTTGTAGTTTCTGATAATTCTTTCCAAATTTCTTCATATGCATGTAATTTGATATTATTCACATCTAAAAATTCTTTAATATCAATTGAAATTGTATTATTACAGAATAGTTTAACTTCTGTTGGTGTAACAATCAAATATGAATAAAAAACTGGATTATATTGAATATCTGAACCTCTTAAATTTAATAACCATGCAATTTCATCTAATGCAGATATTAAAATTGATGAAGAATTATTTTTTGTTAATTCATCTTGTAATCTTTTTAATTTTGATTTAAAAGTTTCACCAGTATATTCATCATTTAATTTAATTAATTCAAAACTTGGTCTTTTTGGTAATTCTTCAAATTCACCCCATATTTGATCGATTAAATTGGTCTTGATTGGAACTAATTCAACTTTTGCTTCACCACCATGTTGATCTATTAATGTCTTAATTTTACTTTCAAATTGTAAAAAACCTTGATATGTAATTAATTTTGGATCAATACCAATTTTAACTAATTTTTTACCAACACCTAAAGATTGTTCAATAGCTTCATTAATTGACCATTCTTGCCATGTTGGTTCACGTTTGGCACCTTGTCTTAATAAAATCCAATTATAATCTAATTCTTGACTTGCTTGATTAAAATATCTACCATCAGTACTTAGTGCACTTTTACCTTCAGGAATTTCATTAAAATTTAATAAATCTCTTGTTATTATAGCAATACCTGCACTACCAGTGAAACCTGAAATAAAACTTCTTCTTTGATCAGCTAATGAAACATATTCAGATTGATGTTCATCTTCACTTGGTACGATATAAACTGCAACATCATTTTCCTTCATTTTATATCTTAAAGCTTCTAATCTTTTTGTAGTATTAACATTCTTGGTATTACATAAACTATCAGAAGAATAAATTGATTCATTTGATGAAGATTTTCTTGGACTTGAAGTTGCATTATAAGAACTTGATCTTCTTGAATATTGTTTCAAAAATAATGAAGTTCTTCTATTTTGTCTTGATAATAACCCAGGGGAACAAGTACAATTTGAGCATGGTCTTTGACCTCTTTGAAACCCAGTATTTGAACCACCTTGAGTAGCAATACCAGCGCTAACACCTCCAGCGGCACCACTAGCAACTCCTGAACCAGTACCACTAACGCTTGGAGCTAGGGAAAACATGGATGGTTTCGATGTGACTTTATTGGACATCCCTGTACTAATGAGCTTCTTCTTCTTATGATTATTCTAAGTAGCTGATAGCAAATTGATGATGATGATGTCGTAGTTATGAGGTAAATTCGTTAATTTTAATTCCAGCAAAAAACCTGGTGATTTTCAACAACCTCAAGAGCCAGCGCTGGGTTTATCAAAGTGGCAGAAAGAGAATCGCGAGGGAGGTAGGGCCACGCTGGGCGGGAGCCAGAAGGAGACGGGCTGGGAAGTTAGACAGAGATAGACAGAGCCAGAAGGAAGTAGGTGGCGAATGGGCAGAGAAGAGGACCCACCATCTTTTCCTGCCACAGAGCAATTAAATAAAGCGCCTGAGCGATAGGGCAATTGGAATTCCAACTACACTTCAATCTTATGGGCTGGCCGTTTGAACACAGGGATACTTGTGAACTATCAAGCAATTACTGTGTATTACCATTACAGTGATATATGTCGTGTAACTGATTGGTATTCCCAGACTTTTGTCTACGATCAATTACTAGCGTTGTAAGGTTAAGTCTATAGACCACGGGTGATATACGAATATCAAATACACCCCAGATCTAAACTGAGTCAAAGAGCCAACCAACATCACAAGCTTCATTAAATTGTCTTCACCACCTCTATTCTTGATTAGGTGAGACCTCTGAAATCATTCGCTCACTTATAATGCTAAAGTTATATTGTGCCATCAGATAATTGTATAAATAATAGCTAAGACTTTATAAGCCTATTATTAGTCTCGATGAGCTTCAACCAATTTGTTCTACTTCGGGGATTTGACTTAAACAACATCTGTCAAAATTCAACGGGTCAAGTGTTCTCTAGCTCATCATAATGATTCATCATATTGTGATAAAAGCACATCTGTTCTACAATTGTATCATCCAAAGATAATCTACAATGAATTATATGTGAAATGCAAATTAAAGAGTCTAATTAGCTACTTGAGCTATATGATATTGTATTCAGTAGCTATAAATCACAGCTTATGAATCATGTAAAATAATAAATATGCTTTCAATTGAGAAACTTGTTCCCATGTCATTAATGTAACAACTGAATCATCAAATTTGAACCATTTTCCTTCATTATTCTTTATGATTGCAACATAGTGACCAGTATTTACAGATCCTATATGACAAATAACACCAAAAAGTTCATAATTTAATGTAGGATCTTCAATTTGAGTGGAGGCATAAGTTGCAGAAAATTCATTCATATTTATTAACCTTGGGAATGATATGAATTTTTCAATCTTGACTGATTGGTTACTATGTTTAAATCTTTTCAATTGAATTGATAAAACATTTGGGAATTTTGATATTAATAATTTCTTTGTTGCATTTGTTCTTTTATTACAATTTGAACAACTATATTTAATATCAAGGTTTTCCACCTTGGTGAAATTTTTCAAACAATCAATTAAATTATCATTATTTGTTATTTCTAATGATATATCAATTATTGGATCAATTGTCTTGGTAATATTCTTACATTCTAGACATTTTATTGAACTTTGTAAATCACTTGAAAATGCTTTATGAACAACACATTGACATGAGGATGTATTATGATTGTTTCCATCTGTCAGATCATGATGTAATTGATTTACTAAGAATTGCCAAAATTCATGTGCATCTTGCTCTGAATAACCAGCCAGTGATTTATTAGTTTTCCATGCAGCATTTAGTAAAGATGTTGGACCAAAACCTGAAGTTTTATTTGATGTATAAAAGTCTGTGAAAATTTCATCAACACAACATGTGATACAATCATTTTTGGATTTAGGACAATCCATATGACCTTCAGTCATAAAATATTCTCTAATTAATGGATTATGAATTATTGTTTGTAAAACGCTACTCATAAAACATGTTGACCCCATATTAACAAACCCTCTTAACCCCGTAGTTGCCTTGAATGTAGTTGAACGTGAATATTCTGATATTAATCGATCTTCTTCTTCCTGATCTTCTATTTCTAATCCAGTCGTGCTTGTGACTTTAAAATATTGTTAGTATATGAATTCTTCTATTGGGAACAAGAGTGTATCACACCTACTATTATGACTTTCAGTCATGTTTAAACGAACAGCTTCTAATCTTGGATCACTTGTATAATTACCACATTTAAAACAAAATAAATAACCCAGTTGTCCATCAATCCCTATAAAAAAAGCATGATGTTAGTAAAAAAAAAATCTTGTATAAGTTATAACGACGATGATGCTGAATGCAGCATCATCAAACACTCCAACTCACCAAATATATGACCAGCTAATTTAGCATGTTTTATAAAATGATGTTTATGCCAACATCCAACATGAGGACATTGTAAACACATAAAAGTATTACCTAAACTTGTTGAACAATCTCTGCATTTAACAGCTCTTGATTTTAGCTTCATGATCTTGTGACGATCAACTTTACCCTTCGAACCATTTTTGGTATTGATAAATGTTGGCATATTTAAGCTTGACGTGTTCTTGAAATTTGATACTTTAACTGCTAAACCATAGTTCCTTACCACAGTATCTTTGGCATTTGAATTAAGAACTTGTGATAAATGTGAACATGGCGTTAATGTCATGCATTGTTCTTTTGATATGATTGGGGTGGATGATGTTGAAGTATTTGGTGTTTCTGGTGAAAACTGCAGGGGTGTCTTCGATGACATCCCTATTTACCTATGATGATCTCCTATAAAAGATAAGTTCTGGCTGATTGATTGTTGATAAAGTTGTTTCTTGTTTAGTGCTGCCACTGAAATTTTGATTTTGAAGCAATTGGTTTTCTAAGTAGTGATTGAATACTTCTCTAGAACACCCAAAGATTTTCGCAAAACTTGAAAATTTACCAAGGCAAAAAAAGTATGGAATTATAATAGAGCACTTAACTAACGTGAATTTATGATTGATAAGTAATGATTTGGATGCTGTCCTCTGTTATGGACCTGTCACTTGAATACTTCACTTTCTGAAATGAGATGAAAATTGGTTTAAAAATCAATCTACAGAACTTTATTCTTGATCTGGAAATTTGGGGCGTGCCACACATTTTGACAACCACAGAAACAATTTACAAAACGAGAATTTACATTTCAACAACATCAACAAAACCAACTACATTAATGTTTGAAACTGAGGTAATAATGTACATTTTATAGTCTAACAATGAATGGAGTAGGATCCATCCCCGTACTCCAAATTAGTCTACTGTTTTTTCTAGTGTCTCACTTTCCAGTATGTGACTCAATTCTCACTCTTCATTCATTTAAAACCCAAACGGATTTTCAGCTGTAGCATTTGCTAAATTAGCACGTTGACCAGTAGCACCTGTCATTTGAGATCCTAATGGTTGTTGTTGTTGACCAAAACTTGTAGATGGCGCATTACTATTACCAAATCCAAATCCAGTTGGTTGTGATTCTAATGGCTGTAATGGTTGTGGTTGAGGTTGGAATCCACCAAATGATTGAGGTTGTGTGTTTTGATAAAAAGGCTGTTGTTGTTGTTGCATTGGTGGTTGATATCCTCCAAATGATTGTGCTTGTTGTGGATTTTGATACATGGATTGTTGTGGGAATGGTGATTGTGATTGTAATGAAGTGTTTTGGAAGGCATTTGTCATTTGATTCATCTGTTGATTAAATTGTGGTTGACCAAATGGTGTTTGTTGTTGAGTATTGAATGTTGGTGGACTTGATATACTGTTGAAACCAGTAGCTTGACCATTGAAACCAGTTTGTTGTTGATTACCAAAACTTGTAGTTGGTGCACCACCAAATCCTGTAGGTTGACTATTAAATCCAGTTGGTTGTTGACTAAACATTGGTTGTTGTGGTTGATTAAATGAAGTTTGTTGAGGTTGTAATGGGCCAGTTGGTTGGAAATTATTAAAAGGAGTACCAAATCCACCAGTTGGTTGACCAGTTTGCATACCAGCTAATCCGGTTTGTTGTAAACCAAATTGACTTTGAGGTTGGAATCCACCAGTTGGTTGCGAACCAAATGAAGTCATTGGTGGAGCTTGTTGGTTAAATGTCGAAGTTTGACCAAATGATGTAGTTGGCGGTAATGATCCCATTGAATTTGTACCAAACTGTGGTAATCCACCACCACCAAATGGACCAGTTTTTTGTAAAGGTAATCCAGCACCTGTTGTTTGGAATGGTAAGCCACCACCAGTTTTTTGTAATGGCATTAATCCACCAGTTGGAACACCAGTTAAGCCAGGTGTTAATCCCCCAGTTTTCTGTAATGGCATTAGTCCACCAGTTGGAACACCAGTTAAGCCAGGTGTTAATCCACCAGTTTTTTGTAATGGTACCAAACCAGTTGGTTGTAATCCAATAGCACCAGTTTGTTGAGTTGGAATATAAACAAAAGCACCACCAGTAGCCAAAGGTAAGATATTTGCACCACCAGTTTTGAAAGGATCTAACGGAGCCATTGTTGCACCGGTTTGTTGAGATGTAATTAAATTATCACCAGTTTTTTGTGCGGTAACATTGCTTGTTGCAGTAGTTGGTGCACCTGATTTAGTTGGTTCCAAAGGTTTTGATGGAGTTGGTGCATAAGTTGGAACTGATCTTGTTGACGAAGCAGTTGCAGTTGGTGCTAATGGTTTCAAATTAACTAAATCTTGCATTGATCCAGTGAAGTTTTGAGTCAAAGAAGAATCTGGACGATCTGAAGCTTCAGTATTTGCAGCTGGTTTAACAGTCCATGCATCATCATCAACATTATTGGAAGTAGCAGTAGGAGCTGGTAATGAATTTGAAACACCACCAGAGGCTGAACCAGTACGATTTGCCTTCAGAGCACCAGTTGGTTCAGTAAACAAACCTCCTTGTGATGAAGTTTCTGCAGCTTTTGGTTGACGATTAAATTTTTGATCTAAATATCTCATAACTCTAATGATATCACCTTCACGTAATCCTAAAGTTCTTAAAACTGAGGCATCAATAGATTCTAAAATACTTGGATCAATTTGTTCTTTATTGAAATTTGTAGTATATCTTTGACATTGATTAACATCAACACCTGATTCCAAAAAGAATTCAAACCAATCATATTCATCTTTTGGAGCACTTGCAGCTCTACTAGTTGCTGTAGAACCAGGTCTAGCAGGCTGAGGTGGAGGAGCTTCACCAGTCTTAGCTTCTTTTAATTCTTTACGTAAACGTTCTCTTTCTTCTCTCTCCAATTCTCTTTCTCTTCTATCTCTTTCACGTTCAGCACGATCTCTTTCACGTTCTTCCTTTTCACGTCTTCTACGTTCACGTTCTTTTCTTTCTCTTCTTTCCCTTTCAGGATCATTTGCAGTAGCACCTGAGCCTGATTTCTTGGTATGTTTATATTGTTCTAATGACATACCAGTAACTTTTTCAACATATTCTAAATCAGTGATCGATAGTTTAGGAGCTGCAACTGCAATTTTAACACCATTAGTCTTGTGCAAATGGATTTTACCTTCAACAACACCTAAAAATTCAGCATCAACTTTAAAGGTACCGCTCACATCTTCCCAAGTTCTAATTCTTGATGGTTTTGGACCTTGTAATTTCTTTTGTTCCTTTTTAGATGGAGAATCTGATGATAAATTTTCTTTAGATTTTGATCTTTTAAATTTATTTGTCAGTGTTGTTAGACTTGATTCACCACTAGAAGTTGGTTGAACAAATTGAGCAGGAACAACACCAGTTTGACCATTTTTGGAATGTTGAACCATCCACCAATCTTTTGATTTTTTATCATTCAGAATAATAACAGTATCACCTTCCAACACAGTTAATTCATCATCACCTTGAGCTTCAAAATCATACAAGATTTTACCAGTTTTTTTAGCAACAGGTAATGATTTAGATGATGGTTTTGAAGCAGCAGCAGCTTGGACTTCTTTCAAAGCTTTAGTAGATTCGGAACCTCTCAATTCACCTAATACGGATAAAATTTCTGCAGCAACATCTTTTGTACCAGTATGAATTTCTAATGAGTATAATGGATTTCTAAATTCCATGAAAAGATGTTTCTTTTCAGAACTGAATGATAATAAATCTTTCGCAGCCCATTGATGAGGAGAACCACCATGAACAGAATCAGGTGAGAAATAGATTGTGCTGTTCCCGATTGCCAACATTGCTTTCTTCTTTTTACGACCATCAACTTCTGAAACAGACCATGTAAATAACTGATCATCATCATCACCTTGAGGAGCAGAGGAAGAACTAGCTTGTGGTTGAGTCGCAGATGAAGAACGAGAAGGTCTTGTTGGTTTTGGTGGAGGTGCATCATCTTCATAATGGTCATCATCATAACTATCATAACTTCTATCACGAGAATGTTGTGTATAATTATTAGTTGGTAAAACTGGTGCAGATGGAGGTTGAGAATAACTTGATTGTGGTTGTTGTTGTTGTTGTTCAGGTTGTCTTGAAGGTGTTTCAACTCTATCTTGCCTTTGTGGAGGCGGTTGATACTGAGATGGATGTGATGGAGGAGGAGCGATTGTTGCTGGATTGATTGTTGGTTGTTGTGAAGTAGTTGGTGCTTGAATTGATTCTTGGGTTGATCCTCCAAGGTTCATTTCAATATAATTTGAAGGAACAAATCCAAATTCTTGATTATTTTTATTAACTAGAATCCAATCAGGATCTTTATCATCATAAACATGAAATTGTTCATTTTCTTTAAATGATAATTCTTCTTCAGTTTGTCTATCATAATCGTATAAGGCGGTAGCAGTGCCAATAAAGTCAGCAGGTTCGATATAATTTGAAGGAACCAACCCCACAGGTTCTTCAGCATCAGGTCCAACGACTCTTTTCTTAACTGTCCACCAATCATCAACATCTGATTTTTCCAATAGATACAAAATGTCACCTTCGTCAATGGTCAATTCCTCACTAGATTGAGGCGTATATGCATACAATGCCTTATAGACACCAATGAATGACATTCTAGAAATAAATTATGAAGTATTGTCACTGTGATATAATGGTTGAGTGTATTGATGTCTTCAGCAGTTCGATGTGTTGATGTTTGACTAGGGGTACGCTTTTTACTCCTTTGAACGAAATCGCTGATTTCTGATTTCACTCGAGCATTTTGAACTTCACAGAACACATTCGCGCAGAAAACGAGATAGGAAATACGAGGTCACAGTCATGTGATACAATACACAACATCCTCGAAAGTATATATGACCATGGCGCGTTAAAAATTGGTAAACAATAATAATAATAAACTCTTGATGCTTGAAAGATTAACGTAAAGTATTCTTCTCAGCTCTATTCGAATTATTTCATCATGTCTAAAGAATTACTACCCACATTTGATCAGATCAAGTCCACAATAGATTCCACAAAAGAACAAGAATATCTATCACCAGCCAATAGAGCAAAAGCATTAGAACATGAATTAGATCAACTTGAACAAATCAATTCAACTATTGATAATGTTATTGAATCTATGGATGCGACATCGTCTCATCTTGATACGATAAATACTACATCTCAATCTACAAATAAACTATTGGATCTTTGGATCAAAATCCTTTCTCAAACATCATATACAACAAAATTATTAAGTGATAAAAATTGGAAAGGTGTAAGTCATCATGATGAAGAATATGCTTCACAAATACGTAAATTTGAAGAATTAAACAAAAGATATAATGCTGAAAAGCAAAAACGTGAACAAGAAAAGGAAGCTCAAAAACAAAAAAGGTTAGCTATGGAACAGCGTGCTAAAGAACGTGAAGCTACTTTAAGAAGACGTGTTTATGGTTCTTCCGCTTCCACATCTGTTCCTTCAACTACTCGTGGTGGAACTGGTGCTAAAAGAGGAACTTCTAGTAACAGAGGTGGTCTCAGTCGTGGTTCAAGTGTTAATAGAGGTGTTAGAAGATGAGATGATTAATTTTGAAACGCTAAATTTGGGTATTGATATTGGTACCAATGATTGCTTCGTTCTAACGTGGCACTTTTCAACCTTCTCTCTGCCTTTGAAAGTTAGAACTAGTTTTCTCTGACTTACAAGGTGATCTATGGAGACATCTAGAGTTTGGAAGGTTTTTATAGTTAAGTTTTCAAATGACACGGGGCTTTGATCTTTAACTTTATAAAGTTATGAGATTGCTCAAAATGTATATATACTATGAGAACCACCATGGTGTTTGTTCAACTAATGTACAGATTTATAGTTATTTCTCAGTCTGATTTTTCAACTTTAATATAATACAACATCCGTTCTAAATATACACCTATCATTGACAAGCTACCACCAAACTCGTTTCGGTTCTGATTATCAAGATGTGTCAATTTCGCTAAGACATGAAGTTAACGAACTTCCTATCGCAACTATTAATCAGTAAAGGTTAATTGGAGTCGTCATTCTGATCTACATGAACGGCTCCTAATTGTCATTATCGACATTAGATTGTGGTACAATGATGGCTACACGTCGCTTGGATGCGGTATTCAAAGGCATGTAGCTGATTGGAACGATGAAAGATTGAATGATTAGAGGATTGAATGTGGTAATCTTCTCGTGAACAACTTTATAACATACCGATCCTATCCGGCGATAACCCTCCAACGTTTGCATCTCCGAGCAATTACTTTGACGGTATTCGAGTATTAGTCACTAGCTAAAAGAAGTGTGGACTTGAAGTGTAGCAAAGAGATGGTAGAAGTGAAGAGAATGAACAAGAGATGTTAATGGTAGCGTAGATGATTTATCTAATGTGTGTAGGTTTACTCTTTTATAGATCTTTGTCTGCCCATCTCTCTGTCTCTGTGTGTTCCACGTCCGTTTAGCCCAAATCGTGTGCCCTTCTAAGCCAACGATCGATTTCAGCTATTTTTTCTCGAGATTCTGGATTTTGCACTTGAGCTTGGGGATTTGAATTTGATGTGAACTTAATTTTGTATAAAGACACTTGTACATCCACCATTTGAACTTTTACAAACTACTCTTTACAGAAAATTAGGTCAAGTTCAATTTATAATAACGACTACAAATACATCCGCCATGACCGCTCCAAAAGATTTATCACACTTGTTGTCAGAAGAAGCCAAATCTCGTCAACCTTCACCTTTGAAAACTGCATTCAAATACTATGCTGATCCAAACGTTGTGTTTTTAGGTGGTGGTCTTCCATTATCTGATTACTTCCCATGGAATAAAATCACTGCAGAATCTCCAGCTGCTCCTTTCAGAAATGGTATTGGCGCTGTTCCACAATCTGCTGATGAAAAAGTTATCGTGGAATTGGCTAAACATTCTTCAGAAAATGGTCATCATCAAGATATTCCATTATCTCGTTCTTTACAATACGGTTATACTGAAGGTCAACCTGAATTAGTTGATTTCATTAGAGAACATACTAAATTAGTTCATAATATTCCATATCAAGGTTGGGATGTTGTTTCCACTATTGGTAATACTCAATCTTGGGATGCTACATTAAGAACTTTTTGCGGTAGAGGTGATGTTATCCTTGTTGAAGAATTCAGTTTCAGTTCCGCTTTAGAAACTGCTAATGCTTTAGGTATTACACAATTCCCTATTCCAATGGATGATTTTGGTATTATCCCAGAAAAATTGGAATCTGTTTTAAATGACTGGACTGGTCCAAAACCAAAATTATTATACACTATTCCAACTGGTCAAAATCCAACTGGATCCTCATTATCTCCAGAAAGAAGAGCTGCTATTTATAAAATAGCTCAAGAACATGATTTAATCATTGTGGAGGATGAACCTTATTATTTCTTACAAATGGATACTTATACATCAGATGCTTCTGCAAGAGAATCAAAAGGTGTTCATTCTCATAAAGAATTCTTGGAAGCTTTAGTTACTTCATTCATCTCTTTAGATGTTGATGGTAGAGTTATTAGATTGGATTCTTTCTCAAAAGTTTTAGCTCCAGGTACTCGTATGGGTTGGATTGTTGCTCAAAAATCTTTATTAGAAAGATATGTTAGATTACATGAAGTTTCAATGCAAACTCCAAGTGGGTTTACTCAAAGTATAATTAATGGTACTTTAGCAAGATGGGGTCAAGAAGGTTATTTAGATTGGTTAATTGGGTTACGTGCTGAATATACTCATAAACGTGATGTTGCAATTGATGCAGTTTCAAAATATTTCCCAAAAGAAGTTTCTCATTTTGTTCCTCCAGTTGCTGGTATGTTTTTCACTGTTACTTTTGATGCCTCAAAACATCCAGGTTTTGAAACCGAATTTGGTAAAGATCCATTAAAAGTTGAAAATGCCTTATACGAAGAAGGTTTAAAAGAAGGTTGTTTATTAATCCCAGGTTCTTGGTTTAAAGCTCATGGTCAAACCAATCCTCCACAAAAAGATCATACTGTTCCAGGTACTGAAAACATTATCTTTTTCAGAGGTACTTATGCTGCAGTTCCATTAGATAAATTAGTTATTGGTTTAGAAAGATTTGGTCAAGGTGTTGCCAAACAATTTGGTTTAAAAAAATAAGTTGAAGATCACAAGAAAAAGTAAATGAAAAAAAAAAAAAAAAAAAAAATGCTATTGAACGATAAAATGATAAAAGTTATATAAT
>JAKTWW010000317.1:8860-22474 GCA_030582255.1 Hansenula subpelliculosa
TTGATTGTAGACTTATTAATTTCAATGTCTTTGTATTGAGAATCATTAATTTCATGAGACCAACCGATTAACTTGGGGTCTAATTTGTTCTTGATACTATTTCTAAAATTATCTAATGAGTTTGGTAAATTCAAATATTCCAAGAATGAATTCAATTCAGTATCTGCTGTTTGATTTTTTTCAATTTCAGCTCTAAGAATTTTAGCTTTTTCTTCACTATAAAGTGACAATTTTTCATGAACAGCCATTGGTATAACTTTTTCAAAAATATCTTCACCAACAATTTCAGTGATATTTGCATGATCATTCAAATTAATTGGTTTGGAAGCATCTAATGGTTTAATTATAGCTGTTGGTTCGATTGAATCTTTTGAAGGGATTAAATCATGGTAGATGAAATCGTTATCTCTTGATAAGGATTTTAGTTTCTCCTCAGCCTGGGTTTGATAAGTTTTGAAGTCAATGCTTGTTTGATTATCAAGTCTTTTCAAAGAATCAAACCCACCTAATGATAATTTTAAAAATGCAATAGCTTCACCAATTTTTTTCTCTTCAATTGATAATGCATGATTATAATAAGCAATACTTTGATAAAACCCAGTTTTAAATTTTAATATACTTGACCATTTACGATCCTCACCAAAGTCATTTTCTAATTTTTCTAAACCTGATAAAACTTGTTCATAATGAATTGAAGTTGATATTGCTAATTTAGCGATTAATGATTTCTTAGATGGATCTTCACTTATCAATTTCAATAAAAACACTTCTTGGGCTTGACTCAATTGTAAATTTTGTAAAAAACTCACAGTTTTACCATCAAGATCTTGAGATGGAGCATGTAGGAAATTCTCACCAATAAATTTATAAATACCAGCAGAATATTGAAAAAATTGATAACTTAACTTGAGGTCACCATCTTCAAACTTATCCGAGGCAATTGATGATAGTAAACCACCTAAGTTAAACAAAATTGAAGCTTTTTCAAATGCAAGTGAATATTGAGTATGATGAGTTGAAGGATCGTAAGCATCATACCAACGAAATTTAACTCGTACACCATCTTCACATACTGGTAATCTGAGATCCAATAATTCCAATTGACCATAATACTTGTAATACAAATCTTTCAAGAATAATCTATTGGAACTATCAATTGTGGATGTGTTCAAATCCAATCTTAACTTATTGATGATATTTGTTTCATTAGTGAAATCTGTAAAAGATCCATAAATTCTAGCCAAATAGTTCTTTAGCGCTGTCGCCCAATCGACGTTATCCGTGGTTCTCAGCTTGGTGGATATGAATACTGACTTCATTTGTCCCTGGAGTAAACTTCAAAAAGAAACACACAAACAGCACTTACAATACACCAGTTTTGACAGTCAATAACCAATGTTGAACACATTAATTCCTATCCAATTCGTATCCCTTTTGCCTCCAGAAACTGAAACCAAAACAAAAATTCGCGAAAATTGCCAAAAATCCTGATTATGTAATTCCATTGAAAGTGATTATGTCATTATCTAATCAGCTATTTTCAGCTTCAGTTTTTTCGCGGAGACGGAGGAGGACAGAATCTCGGAACTCAGATGTGTATCATGTGACTTGTGTGTCTGAGTAGTGTAGAGTTCGCGGCCTCGGAATTCACGGGGATTATCGGAAACGAGTATACGCAGCAGCTTTGTAACATTTCACAACTCAGTTTCAATGAATGAAAGAAAACCATGTTGAGATCGATATAAAACTATCATTGCCAACACACGAATAATCAATTCTTTATCCAAACTAAGATATCGTTTGAATATTCATCATATTCATCAGACTTAGATAACAAAGAGGCGTCAGCTGGTACTAGCAATCAAGTTAACTAGTCCTTATCTCGATATCAAATCATCACCATCACCATCAACATCACCATCATGTCAATGCATTATCAATTACCATTTGCCAAACCATATCCATCGGTTCCTGATGGAGGGTATTGGAACAAAGTTACATCCACTATAGATTGGTGTGAAGAGAATTATGTCGTTACTCCATACATTGCTGAAGCTATAAATACCATCTCAAACTCCGTATTCATCTTATTAGCAGGTTATGCAATGTGGTCATCACTTAGAAACAAATTGGAAATTAGGTTTTTCTTGATAAGTTTTGGATTTGCACTTGTCGGAGTTGGTAGTTGGTTATTTCATATGACTTTAAAATATGAGTTTCAATTATTGGATGAATTACCAATGATTTACGCAACTTGTATTCCAATGTGGTCTGTCTTTAGTGAAGGTGTGACAACAAAGAAATCAATAACTATAGGTACAAGTGTCCTAGTAGGAGCTAACTTATTAACTGCTGTTTATTTATATTTTAAAGATCCAACAATTCATCAAGTTGCATATGCATTGTTGAATGTGTTTATTGTGGGGAGATCATACCATTTAACCTTGAAATTTGTTGATGATGCAAAAGCTCGTCAACAGCTATATACTACAATGCTTAGAGGTATTGGTACTTTCCTTTTAGGTTATTTCTTGTGGAATTTAGATGTTCATTTTTGTAATGGTTGGATCAGTTTAAGAAGAAGTATTGGTATGCCTTATGGATTTTTTTTCGAACTACATGGTTGGTGGCATGTTCTTACAGGGACTGGTGTCTATTATTATGTAGTTTACTTGGAATATTTGAGAATATTTCTATTAAAGCAAGAAAATGATTATAAATTTGTGGAACATTTAGGTTTCTTCCCAGAAGTTGTTTTATTGGAGAAATCAGAGAAGAAAAAAGATGAATAAAGTATCTACATTAAGAATACTATGGATCAGCTACATTTCAATTTAAAGACTATAGAAAAAGCAAAAAAAAAGAGCTGATATTGAGATTATATTACGAGACCATGAAAGTTAATCGAGTCATATATGAGAATTACTTATAAAGAAATAAATATACACATTTTGCTGTCTGCTAACAGTAGAACAACGAGCTAAGCATCACATCAACGCCCACTATTATAACTCTGCTCTCTATAATACCACCAAGATTCCTCCAGTGAAAGAACAAATTAACTAATAATCTTGTCCTTAATGTTACTTTATTACTGTCACAAAGAAAATTCCGCGAATTTTCAACCGGCAATAATCCTTGAAGAGTTAAAAATTCCGATGTTCCTGATTCTTGATGCGATAAGAAACTGAAATATAATGACATGTTTTGAATCAGATCATTATCAAAGTGTTAGATATTAGCTATGAAGAATAGCTTTATTTCAACGTGGTGAAAAATGTCACAAGATGGGTTAATCTTAGGACTAGTGAAAGAAAGTCCAATCTCCATCATAACTACAATCATTACACTTTTCTTAACATACAAATTTATTATTTATCCATTGTTATTGAACCCATTAAGATACAGCCCTGGTCCTTATCTTTATAAAGTATCATCAATTTTCACTTTAAATGATCAAAGAATAGAGAAGAGAAACGTCAAATTAGATCAGTTTCACAAGAAATATGGAACGGTTGTTCAAATTGGGCCAAATGAAGTTTCATTAGCTTCATTATCTCATTTAAAGAAAATTTATATCAAAGATAATTTACCAAAATCTTCATTCTATGCACAATATACCAACTTTGGCTCCATTAATGCTTTTTCAACATTAGAAACAGGTCCTCATATCCAGAGAAAAAAACTCATGGCGAAATTATACTCCAAATCGTCAGTGTTTTCCCCTAGATCTCAACAACATATTAATTCCAAAGTTTCAAATGTTATAAAGTATATTGAAGATAATGAAACAAAAGCAATTGATGTTTATGAATTATTCAACTCATTAGCTATGGATGTCATTACTTTTTATGAATTTGGTTCAAAATTCACAACAAATTTGATCTTGGATACTTCAGAAAGAGAAATAATCAAGTCCTTTAGAGCATCATCCTCAATGTGGTTTTATACAACTTTACTTCCATCAATGTGGGATTTTGCGGCATCAAAACAGACGAAAACCTTAAGTGATGGATGTCGAGAATGGATCAGATCTAAATTTCTCGAAGCATATGATAATTTGATGGAAAATGGGAGTGATGATGATGATGATGAAACAAGTGTATTGAAGACATTATATCATTCAGGAATAGCAAAATATGGGATTGGAAGTGAACTATTCGATCATACTGCAGCTGGACATGAAACAACTGGAACTTCGTTGGCTTATTGTACTTGGGAATTATCAAGACCCTTTAATCAATATATTCAAGATATAATTTCAAAAGAGATGCAAGATCATTTTCCATTAACAAACAGCGTTGGTGGAGTTGATGAAATTTCAAATATTGAATTGGAAAAATTGGATAAATTACCATATTTGGATGCTGTAATTTTGGAAACTGTTAGACTTCATGCCGCTATACCAGGATCTGAACCTAGGGTTGTTAATTCATCAAAAGAGTTCAAAGTTGACTTGTCTGATGGGACCGAAGTCGCTCTTCCAAAAGGTACGATTGTTTCTGTTCAACCATATACAATCCATCGTGATCCAAACATATTTGTCGATCCGAACCAATTTATTCCTGAAAGATGGTTAAAATCAGAAATTGAAACAGATGAGGAATTTAAACATAGAGTGAAACTTATGAAATCCGTGATGTTTGCATTTGGACAGGGAAATAGAATGTGTTTAGGTATGAATGTTGCCATTATGGAAATGAAATTATGTATTGGACAATTATACAGGAATTTCAAATCCAAAATAAGTGATGCTTGGTGTAAAAATATTGTTAATGATCGTGTTGATGCAATAATGGGCTATGAATGTTTTAAAGGGAAACCTAAAAACGAATTGACAGATGTGGAATTAATGAGTATGGCTGATAGTTATACAAGCAGGCCTATTTTTGACGAATGTTGGCTAGTTTGGGAAGGAAGAATTTAATGGATCATGATTTATTTACCTTGAATGCCTTGATAATTGGTTGATCCATTTCTGATTGATGATAATTCGGTAACATAGTGGAATTATCCAATGTGAACCAACTGGAACAGGCGTCAAAAGGGTAAACATTCACATACTGATAAGGTTATTAGACGTGCTTTCAATATTATCATTCTTTATATTAATTGTAGAGAAAGTAAACAATCGAAGTAAGTTTCAATGGTTGATGCGCGGACCTCATTTGAAGATTTCCAATGCTCAGGGCCTTGCTTTAGTTCACATATAAGCGAGTTTTAAAATGGTTGTTTTTTTCGATCGTATTCATCCCATGCGAAGACATTGGTGGCTCCTGAGCTACTTATTTTAAGACATCAAGTATCAGTCATGGTCTGGTGGGAAAGAATACTGGTTCAAAATGTTCAAAACTGGTCTTGTGAAAGCTTATATAAAAGGCTTTGGTCAACTTAAGGCGTTGTTGGTTCTTAAATTAACGAGCCTTGATTATTATTATAGAGCATAATACCATAGAACTGAATCGTTCATGGACTTGTGAGTACTTCGCAAATGAGAGCTGAATGATGAGACGAAAACTTGCATACTCAAACTTTTAGTATAAAGCCATCAATGCTCATCAAAGATGATTGACAACTTGTCAATTAATCAATTCACTGCACTTTGCATTCCCAATAATACAACATTTAGCTGAGTCGACTGCCTAAAACGCCTCACCTCGAAACTTCACTTGAGCCCAGAAACAGCTCCATGAAGTCTGTCTCTTCAGACTTTCAATGCCTTAATGATGGAAGCGTTGATGTTCACATTTTGTCTGAGTTTCACAAGCTCATTATTCGAGTAGCAAAAGAGCATCGTACTTCACGGTGAAGAAGTCTACATCTCCTCTATTTCACTTCAAATTCAGTACACATGTACCTGCCCTTCTAATGGGACTTTGCAATTTCATTCCACTCTCTTTCCACACTTACTCTTCTTCTCCATTTGATTCAGTACGGATCTCCAGCTGTCAACTGGATCACTCTTCTCTCAGCTCTTTCGCGTTGGCTTCGATGCGCGTCGCTTTTTAGCGTCTAGCAAATCTTTGAATTTTCGACGAACGTTGATGAAGTGCTTCAACTTGGATCAAGACTACCCATTTCACATTTTAAAGTAAACCAATATTGGTACAAGTTGAAGCCTGATGCTGGTGGTGCAGAAGTTTCAAGTGAATTCAAACGTATTGGTATTTCAGAACTCACAGCTCCTGGTATGATTGTTCTTTAACTGATTGGGTTGTGCATTATCTTTTATGTTTCAAGGCATTTGATTTCCTGGTATACTTATGGTTCGTTTGATATCTTGGAGCTCTTTCCAAACCAAATATAAATATCACTAATTATTTCTCAATTACAATGATTGTTCGATCAGTTTAAGTTCAGTATCATTTTATTTCATATAAACAATACTGTAATCATGATTGCTTTAGTTTTTTTACTTACTTTTTTCCATGGATTAATATATTCATTGGACAATAGCACAGATTACTTAAGACCTCAATTCCATTTAACTGCACCAAAAGGTTGGATTAATGATCCCAATGGATTATTTTATGATCGAAAAGATAAAATATGGCATGCTTATTATCAACATAATCCAAATTCAACAACTTGGGCCTCGCCAATTTCATGGGGTCATTCTACTTCAAAAGATTTATTAAGCTGGAATTATCAAGGTATTGCTATCCAGGGTGACAATGAAGCTGGTTCGATCTTTACCGGTTCTATTGTTATTGATAAGAATAATACTTCGGGGTTTTTCAATGATACAATTGATCCAGAACAAAGAATTGTTGCAATTTATACATTAAGTACTGCAAAACAAACTCAACAAGTTGCATACTCTCTGGATTCTGGTTATTCATTTGTTCAATATAGTGGAAACCCTATAATTAATCTTAATACTACACAACAACGTGATCCCAAAGTTTTTTGGCATGACGAATCTCAAAACTGGATAATGGTATTGGCAATGTCTCAAGAATTTGAAATTCAAATTTATTCATCTTCAGATTTGAAAAATTGGGAATTTAAGTCAAATTTTTCTAAAATGGGATATTTGGGGTTCCAATATGAATGTCCTGGGTTATTCAAATTACCAATTGAAAACCCAATTGATGAAACCATAACTCAAAAATGGGTCATGGTTGTTTCAATCAATCCAGGTTCCCCATTAGGTGGTTCCATAAACCAATATTTTATTGGAGGTTTCGATGGTGAAACATTCCATGCAGATGATGAAGCTTCACGTTTTATGGATCTTGGTAAAGATTTCTATGCCTTCCAAAGTTTCGATAACGTTGAACCAGAAGATGGCGTATTAGGTTTGGCATGGGCTTCTAATTGGCAATATGGGAACTCTGTTCCAACAGATCCTTGGAGAAGTTCAATGACATTGGTTAGGAATTATACATTACGTTATGTGAACGTTAATCCTGAGAGTTATATGTTAAATCTTATTCAACGTCCGGTTTTGGATACTGCTGAAACAAGAGCTAATAATTCCTTAAACTCATTAGAAATCTTGAATGAATATGATGCTTCAAATGTTACATTTACTCGTTCATCAAATGTTAAAACTGATTTTAATACTGAAAGTAATTCATCTGGTGTTTTTGATTTTGATTTGACTTTCAAAATCACTGATTTTAATTTGAACTTCCAAAGTAAATATACAACTTTTGGAATCCGTATCTACTCACAAGATAAGGAAGAAAGATTTGAAATGGTTTTTGATGTCCTTAGTGATACTTGGTTTATTGATCGTGGTACCAAGAATTCATTCCAAACAAACAGTCCAATTTTCAGCGAAAGATCATCAATTTATGTGGGACAAATGCAATCAACATCAACAGATACCTTCCATGTATATGGTATTGTTGATAGAGATATTATGGAATTATATTTTAATGAAGGTGCAATGACAATGACCAACACCTTCTTTTTCAGTGATGGACAAATGCCAGGGAGTGTGGAAGTTGTTACAGATGCTGCGGAATCATTCATCACTATAGAAGACTTTACTGTTAGGGAACTGGGTTTAAAATAAGTTCTATAAGCTAATTTGAGATGGCTGATAATGCGTTCAATGTACAATAGTCATATTATTAATTAACAATTGTGTATAATATTCATATAAATCCGTAGCCACTATCCGTCTAAACCATAACAAAAACCTAAGTTAAAATTCCCTTTAAAATACCATAATGTACAACCTGTCTCATCTAGAGACATTTCAAATCATATATAGCAAAATAGCATAAGCAATTAAGGCTCAAATTTTTCTTACATCAATGTTTTCATGATTTTTAATCTTTGATCTAAGTGCACTTAACCTAACCAATAACTTGTCTGTTTTGACTTTTCTTTCTTCTGGAGAAAGACCCAGATGGTCTGTTTGTTGTCCCTTAGTAGTTGGAATATCAATCGGTTGTGACATCTCTCAGTTTAGTTTGTACAACACGCGTTTCTTTGGTCTTATGTGGTTATTTAAAAGGTGTCATTAGTTTATACAGATCATTTTTACCCCTTCGCATTGAGATAAGAAAACATAAAACCAATTCGCGATAACATAACAGAATAGAGAAATCCCATGACAAATATCTATCGTTTACTCATGGTTAACCTACGGTATATCTAATGAATGTGAGCTACGATTGATTGTTTAGAAATACATTGAAGTATTTATTATAGCGTATAAAGTATTAAAGTAGTATTCAGATGTCCATAGAAGAGAAAAATCACCAGCAAAAGCAGCATTGGCTTGGAACATCAACTAATTAAGAAGAAAGAAGGTGAAAAGGTTTGTAATTTGGAAATCACTCAGTGAATATTTGTATATATTATCTTTGAGAGAACTTAAGCAATGGTACAAGTAACCCAGAAACCAGATGGACCGGAACCCCAGACTAAGTTGTCTTGGTTATCGTTGTTTTCTTTTGGAGCAGCTGATGAAGTGATAGTTGATGGTTGCATTATTAAAATTATTATTTGTTGTTTGATGATGATCAATCAACTTTGAAACTAATTCGAAACATCTGGGATTTACATAGCCTTTTATAATAGTTTGTTATTTGAGGCAAACCTTGGGTTTGGTTAATTGAATTGAGTCTTTCCAGGGTTTGTGAATGTTGATGATGTTTCTGAAGTTTCTTGATGCATCTCTGTATTTCCCGATTCGGGTGACACAATAGCTTTAGCGAAAACTCTTAAATTCAAAGCTTTCCGAAAATTGAAAGAACAAAGATCCTGGATTTGTTTCAAAGGGTACAACACCCAGATTTGGGAAGTACAATAGTATAATATGTGGGTCCAAGTGGGTTTTTGTAAACACAGTCTACCCAATTAGGTTGGTAATTGACTTCCCTTTTGGATCATGAGTTTACCGATTACCTATTCATTTGTGTAGCCTCATTATTTACTGGATTAACGTACCGTACAACAGAGAGTATGGTCTTTTGGTAAAATACATACTGGTGGAGTGCTACATTTCATAACGAATTGAATTGAAAATGTATTATTTTATTAAGTTATAAATGAACTAAATATTTAAGTAAAAGAACTAGAACAAGGATGAAAAAAATTTAAAGAATCCTGGAATGACAATGCTATTGGAACCACCTTCGTATGTAGAAATAGCAGCATATGTTGAAATTCCAGTGGATGAAGAATTGTATTGAGAAACTGTAGATTGTTGAGAGATTGTGACATGAGTTTGAACAGTAATTGTAGAATCTTCTTCAGTACTTAAACTTTTAGATAATGATAGAATGGCGGATGATGTAGTAATGATTGGAGTTAATGATCCTGATGCTGAAGAGGATGGAGCTGAGGAAGTTGGTGTTGATGGAACTTCAGTGGAAGAAACTTCTTCTTTCTTGGATGAAATTGATTTGGTACTAGTTTCAACTGCAACAGTGCTTTGGCCTGATGATAAGCTTGGAACTTCAGATGATGCAGCTGATGATTCAACTAAAACCGATTGTGATGATTGTTCAGCATCAATAGCTGAGAAAGTTGAAGATGAAGGTTCAGAAGATGGAGCACTTGAAACAGAAGAGGAAACGTCGGTAACTGACACAGTATCTGGAGCGGTAGAAAAAGCAGGACTAGAAACACTTGTCAATGTAACTTTTGAACAAGCATTGTCTGAACAGCTAGTAATAGTTTTGATGACTGTTGAATTATCTCTTTCGATAAATGTTGAAACTGCTGGAGTATCTTTGTAGGCTGAAGCGACTGGTTTTGATTCAGTTGGGATTGATTCAACTGAAATTGAAGAGGATGAGGCAATTGGTGCAACTGAGGTGCTTTCGCTGAAAGAAAATCCACTGGAGCTAGCACTAGAAATATCACTTGAACTAGCACTTGAGCTAGCACTTGAGGCAATTCCAGTTGCACTTGGTAGACTTGATGATCCACTTGAGCATTGTAAGCATGTACCAGTTGAGACTGTTGAATAAATTGAAGAATGACCTTTGGTTCCAGAAACAGATGATGAAAACGATGATGAGCTTGATGGACTTGAAGACGAGGTTGAAGTACAAGAATCAGTTGAAAATGGACCAGTATAGAACCCAGATGTCAAAATTGTAGTGGCAGATAAGCTGACCGTACTTGGCGAAGGGTAATAAGTGTCAGTAGTAGCAGAATTTGGTGTATCGTAATTTGAAGCCTTAACAGCATTTGGAATATCACCTGTAATTTCAACCAAGTCTTCATTATTTGAATCAGCAAGTTCAGCTATAGCAACTTCTGCGTTATCAGCATCCCAAACAAGGAAAAGTGTTTTCAATATATTAGACCCAAGAACAAACGCTTCTTGACTATCAGGACTACCACCATTGAAGAAAGTTGTTGTACATAAGTCGTCACCATCACTGTCAACTAATGGAGAATTTCCTTCGTATAAAGAAATAAGATAATCTTGTGGATGAATTGTAATTTTCTTCCCAGTAAAATCAAACTTGAATGGTTTAGCATTTGCACATTTTAACACATAATTTTCAGTGATTTCACCAGTTGGACCAGATGTAAAACTTTGAATTGGGACTTTGGTAATTACACCACCAATAGCTTGATGCAGTTGATGATATAGGGCATCTGGAAGAGAATTAGCACCTGAACCTGTGTCAAGCAAGATTTGATACCCATTTGTATTAACATCTCCACAATCAGTTGAAACACCAGTTAATGGTACGGTAAACTGATTATACATGGTGACTGGAACTTTTTCTAGGGTACCTGAATATTTAGATTGATCAAGACCACCTATGACGATTGCACCAGAATCTCCAGAAGTGGAATAGTATGTTGAAAATATTCTTCTTGAGATTATACCACTATCATATAAAAAGTTCATGAATATTGGAGCACTTTCATCACCGTTGATCAAAGCCAATCCCATAACGTTCATTGAGCTGGTTGAATATTCCATCAAACCAAATTTATAATCATTAACAGTCAAACCATTGATGTGAAAAGTATCATTGAAATAATGACCATAACCACTTGAACCATCCTCATATCGAGCAGTATATGGCCTACTTGTATTCACTGAGCTTGAAGAAACTGATGGATCATAACTACCAGTCTGTGCACATGCGTCATTATCTTGACAAAGAGCACTGTTTTTATAATTAGCAGCAAAAGTATATGATCCAGTATCAAATTGAACTTGAAGCTTTTGTTCTGGGGAACCCAGTGATACCTCACCTGCAAAAAGCTGTTTTACTGGTTCAGCATAACTTTCATTTATATTTCTCTTTGCAAGTTTATCTTTACCAAGGTTAACCTTCAGTAATTCTGCATTTGCATTTCCTAGATATGTAGCTGCGATCAATACCGATAGTTCATTCAAACCAAACTTCATTTTGTAAGGATTATGACTCTATAAATTGTGAAAAATCTGAAATACAAGAGAATTTAACCATTTTTCCAAATTGACATGTTGATGAGGACTTGACTTTACCTTTATATGTTGTTTGAGGATGGATAATTCAAATAACCAGCTGTTGCCCAATGTGCATAATTTACCCAAATATGCATAATTGATCTTCTTTGAGATGGAAAAGAAACAACAGCGATCTGAGTGTGTTTTTGTCTTTGCAACAGAGGCATCTTTGGCACAATTGAAGTTGAAAATACGTGTGGTAAATCAAATCGAATGATACGCCTTGGATATCCACCTCTTATTTTGTTGAATACTCGAGTATATCAGCTCAAACTGAGCTAACATGTTGACCATATCTAGAACCATATACTGTGTCTTGCACTGTGTCTCAGTTTTTTTTTGAAAACGGTTGCATCCTCGAGTAAACATTGTAGAAAGGAACTTGTACCATTATTGTGGTATATGCCATTGTGCTGTCTCTTTTAGGAAAGTCGGTGATGGGCCCAAATTCTCAAACCATTATTAGCATGTAATACCTCGAAACAACACAGAGAAATACCAATTCGGGTATCATACAAATGTGGTAACCTACTTATTGTAAGAATCTTTGAGTGTATGCCAGTCCAGCAATCTTTTAATAGACTTTGTGACCATAGCTCAAAGTTCGAAGGCAAAAAGATGCTTTTGAAGTAGAGATCCGGAAAAGGCTCGATACAAAACGCATTCGCGAATTCAGTTTTTCCTAGGGCTTGAAAATTAGACAGATTAGTGGGAATTTAGGCAGGGAGCAGATGATTTTTAGGCGGAGATTAGAAGCTCTCTAGGCGGATACCTCAACTGGAGCTTAGGCAGAGGTCCAGCTAAACCTGAATTACGATTTAGACGGACCAGCTCCAAGACTGGGTAACTTTTAGAAATCGCACGCCCAAAAGTAAACGCGAAATTAGACGCGTAAAGGCAAAAATATCAACAAATAAACCAGTGATTTATCAAATCAACCAGTTTGGGATCCATACACTAGAGATCAAATACACACAGATCACAGATGACTGAGGATTCAAACGCATCATCAATCCGTCGTTCCAGTCGTATCAAAGAGCTGGCCTCTTCACAACCAGTTGTGGATGATGAAGAAATTGAAGATTCTGCCTATGAAGATTACGAAGAAGAATATACTCCAAGAAAGAAGAGAAAGACTGGTAAATCAACCAGAACGGCTGCCGGTGGATCAAAAAAGACACCAAAAAAGGACGATGTTGCTGCATTTGCTGAAATGAAGGAGAGTTTTGAAGAGAACTACATTTTCCAAGCTTTAAATGATGAAGAGGCTTCAATTTCCGAATTGGCTAATGATTGGGTTCAAGAATATAAAAGTAATAAGAACTTAGCAAAAAAAGATTTAATCAATCTGGTCTTAAATACGGTTGGTTGCTTCACTACAATTGAAGAGCATGATGTTTCCAATAATGAAAGTGCTTCAGAAACTGTTTCAGAAATTCAAACCTTCTTTAAGCGCCAAAAGAATCATGAATTCTATCTTACATCAAAGAAACCTGCTCATAAACACTTGAAAAAGAATTTTATCACGTTCATCAATGGAATCATTTCAATCAGTGATGAAAACGGGTTGTTATATGAAAACATTGTGATCAGCGAAGATGATGAAGAAGTGGAAGATCCTGAAGAATCAAACTTAATGGAAGATTTACTAATATGGCTTTCGTCCTTCTCTGTCTCATACATAA
>JAKTWW010000319.1:0-22228 GCA_030582255.1 Hansenula subpelliculosa
GGAAAAAGAGGACAATCATTAACTGATTTATAGACTTTGAAGATTATGCTAATGAAGATTACTATGATGAAGAAGGTAAGTTCAATGTTATCAGGTTATGATGAAAGCATGAGATGTACTAATTAACTTGTTGCTATAGAACCTACACCAGAGGATGAGGAAAAAATGGATGCTATTGTGCCTGTGATTAAGGATGAAATGAAGGAATATACAGGTTTTACTGATAAAGATATTAGAGATTCATTATGGTTCAACTATTTAGAATTGGAACCAACTTTGAAGGAATTGAAGAGTATGTATTTGAGAATCTTAATCTAGTGATCTATGTTCATAACTAACACTGTTTTAAAAGAAAAATTTAAGAAAGCAACAACTGTTTCGAAAACTGAAGGTATGTATAAAGTTGAAAGGAAATCATCTGAATTTTCTTTTATAAGCTACTGTGTTGTTCAAAATTGGGGTTTTATCTTTTCTATTATTCTTTTTTTTTCAAAAATTTTCTTGTTGATGAAGACTTTGGTTCTGCCATCCTATAAAATGACTTGGATAACCATTCAATTTTGGTTCAAATGTCATAGTATTTTAAATTTTTTTTTTTTAATTGTTCATAATCCAAGGAATGATGAAACTAATTGTGTACTCAAGTGAAAGAAGGGAAAGGAATGTCCAAAATAGCTGCATTAGCAAAAGCAAGAGCTGAAAAGAAGGCAATGGAAGCAAAGAAAGAAAGTGATTCAAATGAAACTTCTTCAACTTCAATTTTGGATAAGTTGAAATCCAAACAAATTTCAAATGGATCATCTTCTACAAGTTCATCATTATCTACACCACAATCATCATCTATATCAAGTTCTGCATCTAAATTATCATCATTATCATCATTTTCAAAATCTACATTAGGTAGAAGACCATTACCAAAACTACGAAGATCCAAAGTTGAAACAACAACATCAACAGCAACAGAACCTACTACTTCAAAACCTGAATCAATACCCACAAATCAACAAAAAGAAAAACAAGAAAAACAAGAAAACATTCCATCATCTAAAGAAGAACCATCTTTTATATATCTTGATGTTACATTTAAAGAATCACCATTCCTACCTTCTTTATCCAATTCTAAAATTGCTCCTTTATTCTTACACCCAAATAGAAACAAATTAAACAGCGGTTATAAAAGAAAATTAGATGAATTTAACTTAACTTCTGTTTATTTACCAAATGCTAATTCATCTATAGCTAAAAAAGTAAAGACAAATTTTTCAAAACCAAGTCCTGATGATATTGTATTGACTGCTCAAAAACAAGCATTTGAAGACAATCATAAACAAAAGAAAAAAGATGAAGAAACCATTTCTAAAGGTGTTTCTACTTTGAAAATCACTCCAAAGCAAGCAACAAAACCTAAAACCAAAATTGATTTAGATGCTGAATTATCCAAAAGACAAACAAAACCACATACAAGTTTTGTTGTTATAGGTCATGTAGATGCCGGGAAATCTACATTAACCGGTCGTTTATTATTAGAAAATAACATAGTGGATAAAAATACATATACAAAATTGAAAAGGGAAGCAGATAAGGCAGGTAAAAGTTCATTTTCATTAGCTTGGGTTATGGATCAAACCCAGGAAGAAAGAAATCGTGGTGTCACTATTGATATATGTACTTCTGAATTTGAAACTGAAAATGGATACTTCACAATTGTGGATGCTCCAGGTCATAGAGATTTTGTTCCAAATATGATTACTGGTGTAAGTCAAGCTGATATTGCTGTACTTGTGGTTGATTCTTCTACTGATGCTTTTGAATCTGGGTTTAATCTTGATGGTCAAACTAAAGAACATACGATCCTTGCTAGAAGTTTAGGTATTAATAAATTTGTCGTTGCTGTTAACAAGATGGATAATAATGATTGGTCACAAGATCGTTTTGAAGAAATTCAAGCTCAATTATTAGAATTTTTAAAAATTACTGGATTTCAAGAAGATCAATGTCAATTTGTTCCATGTTCAGGATTAACTGGATTAAACGTTGCTAGTAAACCTTCTACAATTGATGATGAAAGAAAATTAAAATGGTATAATGGTGATTCTGTATTAGGAGCCTTGGAAAAATCTGAACGTTTTTCAAGAGATTTTACAAAACCTTTTGTTATGTCTGTTGCTGATATTGCATCAAATAATGAATTTACAGGAAGAATCGATACTGGTACAATTCAACCTGGTGAAACTGTATTATTTGCACCATCAAATCAAGCAGGTATTGTGGATTCAGTTACTGTGAATAATTCAAAAGTTGCAATAGGTATTGCTGGAGATAATGTTACATTGAAAATAAAAGACGTTATGGCTGATGATATTCAAGTTGGTGATGTTATTTCAATTGTTACTACTGAAATACCATCAGTTTCGAAATTTGAAAGTAGATTAGTGCTTTTCGATTTGAAAAGACCATTATTATTAGGTACACAATTTGTTTTATTTAGAGGTAATGTTCAACAACCTGCTAAAATCACTAAAGTTATTTCATTATTAGATAAAGTTACAGGACAAGTCACCAAAAAGAAACCAAAACATTTAAGTTCTCATCAATCTGCAATGGTGGAGATTGAACTATTGGGAAGACAATTACCATTACAATTATTTAAAGATAATAAACAATTAGGTAGAATTGTCTTGAGAAAAGATGGTGCAACAATTGGTGCCGGTATAGTGGAGAAATATTAAGTACAATGGAAAGCATATAGACCTGACTGACATTTTTAATGCATTATAAACAAATTATACCCTCCCAATTTTGAATTCTCTCATGAGATTGCATCGTAAAATAATATTATAAATCCCAACATACAAGCTGTAAACATGACAATTTTTGATGCATAATTTCCTTTACTCTTAGCTTTTTTCAAAATTTTATTACCTTCAACTATATCAACTTCTGTTAAATCATGTTCATTAACTAAATTCGTTATATTTTCAGATTGTACAGTTAAATGAGCAGCTAATTGAGATTCTAATTGTGCAATTTCAATAACACTTTTGGAAATTTGTTCAACTTTTGCTAAATCTTCTAATTTAGCATCTAATATTTCACTATTTTCATTTTGTAAAACTTGTAATTGTTCTTGTGATAATTCATTAAATGGATTATTTCCCTTTTGATCCAAAGTTTCTGGAATCAATTCTTGATCAAAAGCTTCAACATTAACACTAGCAATCTTCTTATCAAAATCACCTAATTCAATATCACGTTTTCTTGATAATCTTGTCTCTTGCATATCTAATAACATCTTGGAAGTATCTCTAAGCTCAAAATTTAATGATAATAATATACCTTCTCTATGTTTATTTATAGCTGATGATTGTGATTTATTAAAGATTGAAAATTGTTTAGAATTTGCTCTCTTCTTTTCATATTTTTCTAAATATTTTAATCTTTCATCATATTTCTTCAATTCAATTCTTGATTGTGTATCTATTTCATCTCTTTCTGATTCTGTCAAGTTTTCAGTTGATGCTCTTTGATTGTATTTACTTGAATCCGAGAGAAGATATCTCGGTCTAACTGATTCCAATATTCTCCTCAGTTCTGTGATATGGATATACTAATGATATTGTTAGTACTTATATCCCAATGGTCTCAACTTGATCCACTAAACATACCAAATCAACTGATTCTTTAACAAATGTGTCTGAAACTAATGATGATGGTGATTGAACTGATGGTTCAATTCCATTTTCTTTCTCTATCTTTTCTACAATCTGACTGAACGCTTCTGTTAAGTTCCCCATATTCAACAATATACCAACTTTTGCACTCTTTCAAATCGGCTCACCAATTTCTTCACCATTTTAGACTCATCAAGTTGTTCTTTTGAAGCTTTGAAGCAAAACCAAATATTCAAGGCCTCGGATATTTGAATTTCGCGACAGTCATGTGATACTTAAATTCCGGTATATTCGCGAAACCAAAAATAAAACCAAATCACGATCACGACGCGTCTCGAAACTTTCCAATTATTTACATTTCATTTCATTAACCATAAACCACCATTTCGCTTTTAAGAAAACCATCTTGACACTGTTGTTATTGCTTAGAAACCATCACATATCATGACACAAGAAGAAAAGAAGCAAAAAATCTCCACCAACGTTGAGGAAAAGGCTTATTTAGACCTTTGTGAGCGTATCATAAATGAAGGTGAACATCGTCCAGATAGAACAGGTACTGGTACTTTAAGTATATTTGCACCACCACAACTTAGATTTAGTTTAAAAGATGATACTTTCCCATTATTAACTACAAAGAAAGTATTCACAAAAGGTATAATCTTAGAATTATTATGGTTTATTCAAGGTTGTACAGATGGTAAAAAATTAAGTGAAAAAGGTGTCAAAATTTGGGAAGGTAATGGTAGTCGTGAATTTTTAGATAAATTAGGTTTAACTGATAGACGTGAAGGAGATTTAGGTCCAGTTTATGGATTTCAATGGAGACATTTCGGTGCTGAATATACTGATTGTGATGCAGATTATACAGGGAAAGGTGTTGATCAATTAGCTGAAGTTATTCATAAATTGAAAACAAATCCTTATGATCGTAGAATTATAATGTCAGCTTGGAATCCACCAGATTTTCCTAAAATGGCATTACCACCATGTCATGTCTTCTCACAATTTTATGTTAATTTCCCAAAAGAAGGTAAACCACAATTATCATGTTGTTTATATCAAAGAAGTTGTGATATGGGATTAGGAGTTCCATTCAATATTGCATCATATGCATTATTAACTAAAATGATTGCAAAAGTTGTTGATATGGATTGTGGTGAATTTATACATACCTTAGGTGATGCTCACGTTTATAAAGATCATGTTGATGCATTAAAAGAACAAATTCAAAGAGAACCTTATGAATTTCCAAAATTAATTATCAAAAGAGATATTAAAGATATTGATGATTTTACTTATGAAGATTTTGAAATTGTTGATTATAAATCACATCCAAAAATTGCAATGAAAATGAGTGTTTAATCTGCGTTTATTCAAACTAATTATATCATGACTGAATCAGGTATTTGGAGTTGGGTTAATTTATTTTTTTTTTCAATATATCATCAGCTTAAGGGCGCGTAAACTAATCTAAAAATGTTTTCTTTTTCCTTTTTTTTTATTTGAAAAAGAGGTTATGTAGGCATTATTAAAGCTACAGATCGATTGTAATCATAATAAATTATTTAATTGCCATTATTCAACACATATACAAGCTCCTTCAAAGCAGCATACTATTACGCCTACTTCCAGATGCTGATGACCTTCTTGAACTTTTTTTCATACTAACATCAGGAGCATTTTTATAAGTTTTTGGAACTCCAACTTCACATTCATCAACTAAATCGAAAACAGATAATTCAGCAGCATCAATATCCAGTTGCATTTTTTTCGATTGTTTTGAATCCCTTTTTTGAACTTTATTTTGATTTAAAGTTCCAAGAGGTTTCCTTCTTTTTGTAATGTTTCGACTATCTTGTTCAATCAGTGGTGTTGGTTTTGATTTAGGTTCTTCTTCTCTTGAATAATTAACTTGTTCATTTTCAATCTGTTTAGGTTCTTCAACTCTTGGTTTTACAACAACTTTGTTAATTGGTGAACTTGTTTGAAACTTATTGTTTTTAATAGGAGATTCTCTTGAAACTTTTAATAAATCTTCATCCATTGAAAATTTTTGCGTAGATTGTGGTTGAGAAATAGGTTCTAATTTGATTGATAAATCGTTTTCCACAACAGCATCTGTTAATTGTTCAGATTCACGTCTCATTTTCTTTCTTAAAGATGGTTCAGCATAATTAACAGATTTACCTCTTGTTCTTGATTTACGAGTTGATAACAAATCTGATGAAACAGATTTTGGCATAGCTTCATCCTTAGAAGATTTTTGTTTTTGCTTCTTGGATTTTGTATGTTTAATTTTGTCAATATCTTGATACAACCCATCACCAGCTTTATCACTAAATTCAGCAGAATCAAGAACTTGTACACTGTTATCGTGTTCCATTAAATCTTGAGTTTCTTTTTGTTGCTTCGATTGTTCCAAAAAATTTCCATGAGATTTCGGTGCAACTTTAACTGAATCTTCAGCCAATTTTTGAATTTTCAGATTAATTTCTTCTTCACTTGGTTTTTCTCGTTGATCATTAGTCTCAGTATAAACTGAAAATTTTGGATGAGAATCAGGTCTTTTTGGTGAAGAAAACTTAATTGGAGATAATGTAATAGCATGATCTATTTCATCTTGTTCATTGACTTTTGAATCTTCTAATTCAATTTCTTCAGGTATATAAGCTTCATTTATTCCAACATTTTCATCATAAGGATGATCATTTTGTTTATAAAATCTTGATGGTTGATCAACATCTATTTCATGATTTATAGGGTTATGATTATCATCATGGAAAACACTTGGTGTATCGAATTCTTGAGGTAAGTTGATTTTCTCAAACTCTTCAGGTTGTTGTTGTTGTTCTTCTTCTTCTTCTTCGTGATCTTGATGTTGTGGAGGTGAAGGTGGTGGGGCAATATATATTGATTGTCTTCTTGCACTTTTACGTCTTCTTTCAGATCGATTCTTGTGGACTGGACTTTTAACATCATGAAATGAAACAGTTTTATCATGGATTGATTCATGAGAAACATTCTGTATAACATTATTCAAATTCATTGAAGATGTTGATAATCCTTCATTTGATCTTATAGTGTGAAACATATGGAACATTTCTTCAAATCTTTGACTAACACCATTTTCAATGATGTTTAATTTATCTTCTAACCATTTTCTTTTTTGATCTTCACTTTTTGCATTTATAGCTCTTAATTCAATATTATGTTGAATTAATTCAGAAATTTTGGTCTCTAAATCGGCAACTTTTGTCATTAGGATAGAGTTTTTCTTAGCTAAAGCTTTATTTTGTGATAATATTTTCTGTTTGAATTGATCAGAATTTGAATTTGAATTTGAATTTGAATTTGAATTTGAATTTGAATTTGAATTTGAATTTGAATTTGAATTTGAATTTGTATTGATAAATTGAGATGGGAAAATGTCTTTTGGGTTTGATAAACTTCGTGAATTAGGTGGACTGTTAAATTTGTTTATTGAATAAGACATGACATAATATGGGTACAAGCCTTCCTTCTTGAAATCGAATTGAAGGTTTCTTGATGAAGTCGAAGTAATTGGTAATGAATGAGAATGCTCTCTCTGATTTATTCCAAGACGCGATCTTTCACCAATAGGGATAACAACACAAGCACAGCAGCAGCTAACACAATCCTTTTATCACTTTCTGATTGATCCTTGTAACAACAGAATGACTATACCAGCACTAGTGTAACAGCAGCGATTCGAATACAACAGCGTATGGCTTTCCTTAGTTCAAATTCCTTTAGATCTTTCAGCAGTTTTTGTTTACAATTTGGTGAAAACCACAAGCTCAAAAAAAATCAAAACAAAACAAAAAAAAAATCATTACATAAGCAGCAAATTTCAGGATGTTACGGGACACAAACATATAAGGAAATTGATCAATTTTATGATGAATAAATGGAGATGTTGGGCTACAATTTGTGGTAATTCATTGATATTATTTGATTAGTGTATTGGTATTATATTATATGTATTGTATGTTGCGTTACGAATTGAAATTTATATGATTATACGTGAAAACATCTTTTAAAATGGTATCCTTGTGAGTCCAGCTCATCAATGATTTGACGAAATATTTCATATGCATCATCAGTATCTCTTGTTGATTCATGATAATTTGATCCTGCTAAAAACGCACTATAAGTGGGACCTGCACCTGCTTTTCTTGAATCTGATGCAAAGTTTTTAAATATTGAATATGGTAATGGATAATCTGGAATTGTTTCTAATGGTGAATCATTTGTTAAATGAGTCAAATAATCAGTTTCTATTGTTCTTAAATTTCTCCCAGATACCGCAGGTGTCATAATTGTTTCTGTTGGTGATTTTTCATAAAAGAATCTCTTATGTTCTTGAGAAATGAAAGCTTGTTTTGTCGGAAGCCAAACGGTCCCCAATTGAACACCTGCAATCCCATAATTAAGAACAGTTGATATAGTTTCACCATTGTAAAGACCACCAGCTGCAATAATTAATGGAGCTTCACAGCCAAATTTGAATTGTTTATAATCAGAATCAATATAATCAACAATGGCCTCCACAAGTTCTTCTGTACTTAATTGTTCATCTTCTACATCATTTGCCTTAAAATTACCACGATGTCCACCAGCTTCCCAACCTTGTAATACAACACCATCAGCTCCAATTTCAACAATTTGTTTAAATTCATCTAAATTAGTTACGGTAATGAAAATCTTAATACCAGCTTCTTGTAAACTTTTCATAACTGGTACATTTGGTAAACCAAAATGGAAACTAACAATTTTTGGTTTTAATCTTATTAATGTTTTGATAGTTTCATGATCATCATTTAAAATTGATTTAAAAGTTGGATAAGGACATAATAATTTAGTACCAGATTCAGGGAACTCAATATCTTCAATCTTGTAATAACTTTCATATTTTTGTAACCACTCTGAATGAATTGGTTCCCTGTTTAATCTCGGAGGTTCATGAGTGAAGAAATTTAGATTAACATTACGTTTTAGTTTTTCATCATGAACTAATGATTGGAATTTAAAGAATAATGTCTCAATCTTTTTAGGATCCTCACTATTTGCACCTAATGGAATGGAACCTAATCCTCCAGAATTTGTTATAGCAGCTGCTAATTCCACAGTACTTGCACCAGCCATAGGAGATTGTATTATAGGAAATCTAACATCAAATGTCTTGATGAAAGATGCTAATTGTGACTTCATCGCAATGCAATTTCAAGTGATTTTCTGTGACGATAAGATAGATGGTCAGTCTTCTCTTTGATACAACAATATGTCCAGGGTTGAATGTGATGAATCTTTAATGGAATTTGAATATTAGCGAACAATAAATAATCATGAATTGGCTTATTTTAAATGAAAAAAACAGAAAAAAAGTCTAGTAACTTATTAATTGTTATGGAAATTCAGGTTATTGTCCAGTTTTTCGAGATTTAAGTGCAAGTGAAACAGATTTGCCATATTATCGTTGCGTCCAGTTTGGCTGCCACAATTCGTGGTACAAAAGCTTCAATTGATAAGACATTAACTATGCCCATTGTACGTATCCAATCATCTTACAACAACACCACTAAATAACCACTCAATTCATCCATTAAAGCACTTCAACCCCCAGTTCAAGTTTTCAGAAACCCTGGAAAGTTGATGGTTAAATGAAATATTTCCGGTAGGCGACGCATCTGTTCCTCTGTTTTCGCGGGTCGTGTCGCGAACACGTTTTGAATTATGTTTTTTTTGGTTTTGGGACGTGAAATGTTTAACAATTGTGTGAAGTTTAGCTGATTTGTAGCCGAATTATCAATTGTTTTGAAGGTTATAGAGCTGGTGATAGGGTACTCAGGATGTCATACTACGACTTAGATGAGATAATAAGTGATGGCCAGGTAAGTGTGGTGTTGGAGTGCATGTGTGTTTTATGGAGATATTAAAACTAACCCGTGTTGATTTAGAAAATACCGTGTAAATTCAATATTAATGCCAGTGGATTGGGATATTTAGAAGGTAATCCAGGTAAAGGAGTAGGTAATGTGATTGAATATTTAGCTTTACTGTAAACTAACACATTTCTTTAGCTTGCCAAAGATACAAAATTAGAACTACCAATTTGGATAGCTGAAGTATTGGCAATTTGTATGGTTTCTGAAGAATCATCAACTGCCTTTATTGAATTAATTCAACCTGAAGCAATAAATACAAAAGTTATAAATGCCATCAAAACAAGCAGTACGAGTCTTGATATCCATTCAATTTCACAACATTATTATTCATTAGTGGAAAAATGGGGTAAACTGTTTACTGATAAAGAATTAGTTGATGTGGTCCAACAGGTGAGTACTTTTTATTTCTTTCCAAGAATTTATAGGGACTATTACTAACTGATGAAAGATGTTGAAAGAAAGAGCAGAAGAAATAAATAACCATGCACAAAGTTTAAAAGGTATTCAACAAGGAAGTTCATTCCTTTTCTCCCTTGATGAATTTGAGAAGAAACTTTATAAAACATCCCATGAAAGTCATAAAAGTCTAAGAAAATGGTTACATAACGAGTCATGATAGATAATAATTAATTAATATACAGTTCATTTACATTAGAAAATATTCTTTTATTATTTTTTGTGTTTTTTTCTTTTTTTCTTTTCACACTATTAATCATAGCTATCTATATTACATATTGTTTTAAAAAATTTTTTTCTAATATATTACATTACAAATTCCCTTAGAACAACCCATCTTCATCATCTTCATCTTCGTCTTCATTACCTTTGCCTTCATCTTCACCTTCATTCTTCTTTGGTACTTCATCTTCACCTTCACTACCATGTGCAGATTCTTCTTCTTCTTCAGCACTTAGTTTAGCTTCAGCTTTTGCTAAAGCATCATCATCATCTAACTTAGATTCATCAAAATCTTCCAAATCTTCATCGCTATCTTCAATGACATCTGCAGATAAATATTTCTTACTTGATACTCTTCTCTTCTTAGCTTCTGGTGCATCTGCACTTTCTTCAGTACCTTCAACACCACCATTTGCAGCTTCCTTCTTTCTTTTAGTTTTTCTACCACCTGACTTTCTTGTTTTCTTGACAGGTTTATCTTCATCATTACTTAATTCATCATCTGTATTAATTGCGTTCTTGGACTTTTTACCCTTTCTTGATTTTTTACCTCCTTCTTCAACTTCAAATTCAGGTTCTGCAAATGCTTCCCTTTCTTTTTCCCATTCTTTTGCTTGTTCTTGTAATCTCATATATTCTTCTCTATATTGAGCTTCTTTCTTGGCTTCTTCTTCTTTTCTTCTTTGTTCTTCTAATTCAGCTTTTTGTCTTTCTTTTTCTCTCAATTGTTGAGCTTCTTTCAATCTATCCTCAAATTTAATTTCATATTCGTTTTGTTCTTTAATAGCTCTCTCTAATTGATTAATCAAAGTATTTGTACCCATACTTGCTCTTTGTTTCAAAATATCTGAAGGATATGGTGGATATTTTTCATTAGCTAATTCATTCAATGTATCAATAGCTTCTTTTAATCCTTCTAATGCTTTAGTAATATCATCAACTGTTCTTTTTGAAATATGTTGTTTCTGTATAAATTGTGCAATATTAAATTGAACAAAGGCAATATTATATCTTAAAGATGTAATTGATTTCTTCATTCCAATATTTTCTGCAACTTTTAAAGCTTTAATTGAATATTCTAATGATTTTAAATAACTTTCTAATGATTTTTCTGCAGTAGCTCTTGCAAACCATGCTCTGCCAACTAATGTCAAATATCTTGAATCTTTAGTCTCGTCACCGTATCTTCTTAATGCAATTTCATAACTTTCAATAGCCTTAGAATATTGTCCAACTTCAATTAAGCAATGACCTAAATTGATATAAACTGAAACATCATCAATAGCATCTCTGATTTTTCTAAAAGTTTCTAATGCAACCGTTGAATGTTTATTTTCAACGAAAATTATAGCAATACCTTGAGCAGCAAAAACATTATTTGGATCAATTGATAAAACTTTTTGAAATAATTGAGCACCTCTAATATATGATGTATTTTTCTTTTCAAGGTCTTGTGGGGATTTACCTTTAATTTCTCTTGCAATTGCACAATATAAATTACCCAATGAGATCAATGCATAAGTATCATGTGAATCGTATTTGACCAAAGTTTCCTTATTATGTTTACTTTCCAAATTTTCACCTTTATCATTACTCGATCTATTAGTTCTTCTTAAATACCAACTGTAAAATGCACGAACTTCTAAATTAGTAACATGTGAATTTAATAATCCATTCATTTTGGTTTCTAATTCTTCATTATTTTTAACATCACTTTTCAAAACTTCCAAAAATAATAGTCTAATCTTACTATAGATATAGCCTGGTGATTTTTCCAAGATCTCATTATATTTAGCAATTGAAGCTTCAAAATCTGTATTTTCTTCTGTTCTAGCAACATTGTACGTTAAAGTAATTCTTAATTCATCACTAGTATTAGCTTCATATGCACTTTTGAAGAAAGTATTTGCAGATTCTGGATTACCTTTGATGAAATGGAATACACCTAAATTGTTTAAAATTTCCACTGGAACATCTTCACCTCTTTTCTTCAAAATGTCAATAACCTTAGTTAAGAATGATAACGCCTGTGAATTATCCTTATTTTCACTTAGTCTTGATAAAGTTAAGTAAGCATTCAAAGCAACTGGCTCATTTTTATCTTTAGATAATCTAATGTATCTATCTAATGCAGAAACAGATTTTGAATGGTTTTTCTCATCTAATGAATAAAGTATACCCAAGATATAATCAATTTCTAAAATCTTTTGAGTATTTTTATAAATACTCTCAAAAGTTATTATAGCTTCTTCAATAGAATTTCTTTGATATTGAGATTGACCAACACCTAATTTTGCTAATAAACTATCAGGATCAGCTTTTAGTGATTCAGTAAAATATTTTTGTGCAGCATTGAAATCACCACGTTCAAAATGACATCTAGCAATCCAAAAAGTAGCATCTGATATTATATTTGAGGAATTTGTTGGAACGGACAATACTTTTTCAGCAATTTTAATAACTGAATCTAAATCATTCTTTGAATAATAATAACTTGCTAATAATAGTAAAGTGATTGGATTTTCTGGATCCTTTGTAAAATATTCATTCAATGAACCTAATGCGTTTGAATAATTTCTGATGAAGTCTTCATCAGTTAAAGAATTGAAAGAACTATCAAATTTGGATAATGTAAGTAATAATTTTGCATTTTCATTTTCTGGATCAATTTCTAAAGCACGCTCCCATGATTTAGTAGCCATTTTCTTATCTTTTAATCTCCAGAAATTCATACCAATCCCAATTCTTGGGTCAGGTTTCAATAATGGGTTTAAAATCAAAACTTGTTGGAAAATTTTTAAACTACCATTATAGTTTTTCTTATGAAGTAAAGTTTTAGCTTTCCCAGTTAATGCAAACACATTTGAATCAGATTTCACATCCATTTTCAATACACGCTCATAGAAATCAAGAGCTTGATCATATTGTTTCAATTGAAATGAAATTTCAGCTTGAGCTAATCTATTCAAAACATATTGTGGCTGATACATTAATGCAATTCTAACAGATTCTGAAGCCAACTTCAATGAAGCGTTTTGATCATTTTCACTCTTAGCTAATCTTGATTGTCTGATACGTAACCAAGCTAAGAAAGTATGGAAAGGAGCAGCTTTAGCGTCACGATGTAATGATAAACCAGTTGTCATCACTTCGACAGCTTCATTAAGCATCCCTTTATTGGCATAAACAGCTGCGATCGCAGCCCAATATTGACTAGCAGCCTCTTCATTCTCTAGCAAAGTACAGAAATCGGTTGGATCATCAGGTAATTCACTTTCAAAATCAATTGTAACAACTTCCTTTTCGGTTCCTTTGATTGGCACATCGATAACCAAGTTGTTTACCTTCTCATCCTTAAGGTAAAAGGCCGCGCCCAGCACTGAATCATCCATATTGAAGGCACACTTTCTAAAGGATCGATAAATAACGCAAACAGCAATGACACCAGCCCCTTGATATTGATGTTTCGAAGTAAATGTTCAGTGTTCAACTGTTCAAATCTTCACGCCGTTGTCAATTTGATGTTGTTTTCCAAATTTTCGCGAATTTCCCAGAACTTTTGGTTACCCGCAAGATGAGCTTTGAAAAAAAATATTAAGCTGGTATAAACTCTGTAGAAAGTTGAGATTAAAATGGTGAGATAGGAGTACTATTGAGGTTAAAGGAAGTATTGGTTCGTTGAAGATGGATTCCCCAGAAGTACCAGAGGGTAACATAAGGCGTCTTTTCATTGGTAATATTTCCAAGTTATTGGCACAAGATCCAGATGATATCAAGAACAGAATCTCAAAATTTGGTACAATTAAATCTGATTTTGAATTACACCATAATGAAGTCAAAGAGTTATCATTTGGGTATATTGATGTTGAAATCTTAGATAAGGATTATACTAGGCTAAAGAATGCATTGAATGGTGTAAATTATAAAGGTTCAAAGTTGGTGATTGATATTGCTAAAGATAATTATCAAAAAAGATGGGAAGTTGATCATGATAGAGATAATGAACGTGTTGAAGCTAAGATGATTAAAAATAGATATGAACATTGGAAGAAGTTAGAAAATATCAAAATGACATACAAAGATAGACAAGAGATTATACGTGGTCGTATGAGAAAAAGTCCGAGAAAAGATATCAAAAAAATGACATTTAGAGTGAATTTCAATGGTGATGTGAAGATTGTTAGATGTTGGAAAACCAAGCTTTGGGGTTATGAGAAGAATAAGAATCTGAGAGACTTAGTTTATAGATTCTCCTCTAATGTTTGGAAAGATGGTAATGATCATATAGTGGAAAGATTTGTTAAACCATTAAGGTTGTCACAAAATGGACAAACTTTAACAATTGAAAGAGTGGATAATGATAAAGCTACAAGAGATACTGAAATATTGAAAGATTTAGGTGATGACGAAGAAGATGAAGAAGAGAAGGAAAGAAATAATAAAGTTTTAGCTTCCTTATTGGGTAGTTTTGATTTTGATAAACCAATAAATCCAAAAGATGAAGATAACGACGAATACGGTCATTCTGATTACGAATATGAAGCTGCTTTGAATGAGGGTAGTGATGAGGAAGTAACTAAGAGTGGTAATGTTGGTGAGATTGAATATGTTAAAGAAGGTGAATTTGCTAAAGAAGAACCTAAATCTGTTACATTTAATGAAAATGATGATGATATGGAGGAGGAAGAAGAACAACAACATCATCATCAAGGTGAACAACTGCCTGAAGAAGATAAAATGGATGTTGATGAAGATGATTTAGAAGATCACGAATTTATTCCAACATTTGGTCAATCAAAACCAGATGTCTCACAAGAAGAAGCCCCAAGAATTGCAGAAGGTACAATCAGTAATACCGAAACTCTTCGTACATTATTCAATGCAGAAGAAGAAGAAGCTGCCTCATTCAAACTAATTGAAGAATCAGATGAAGATATTGATCAAACTAAAAAAATCATAGCAGAAGATGTCATAATTCCAGAAAACAACATAACATCAATAATTACACCAAAATTGAAGAATCGTAAAGGTTTATTTTTTCCACATTTTGATTCTCCGTTTTTGGTTGCACAAACTCAGTTAAATAAATTGAATACGAATGTCAATTTTGATGAATGGGAACATTCTTTCTGGGATAAAAGAAGTGAATGGACTAAAGAATTTAAGAGAAGAAAGAGAGATGTCTTGAGACAATTAAGAAAGAAAAATGCTAAGAATGCAAGAGTTGTTATATAGATCGTATCTATTACTATATTCGTTTCATATGTAGTTGTGTATAAATCATTTGCATTAGCATTCACATCAAAAGTTTCTAATATTTAACAAATTTTGTAGCCATTTCCACAGCAGCCGCACCCCAATCTTCACCATGATTATGTAAACCAGGTTTTAAACCAGCCCTTTGTTCGGCTTGTTCATCAGTTAAACAAGTTAATACACCAAAAATGATTGGGATATCCAAAGATTCATTTAATCTCATTATTGCATTTGTTGTCGCATCACAAATATATTCAAAATGCATTGTTGAACCTTTTATTAAAGTACCGATTGGGATCACTGCATCAAGTTTAACACCTTGAGTTTTATCTAATTTTTCCACGAGCCTAGTGAAAAGGTCAGTGAATGAAAACAATGAAAGAAAAAGTTCAAAAATACTTACTTCTTGGTTGCAAATGGTAATTCAAAAGAACCAGGGACCGTTTCAACATAAATGTTTTCTTCTTTGACTCCAAATTCTGTTAATTTCTTAATAGCACCATCAACTAATGACTTAATAATAGCTGCATTCCAACGTGCATGAACGATACCAATTTTTAACGATGAACCTGATGATTAATGATTAGTACAATTGCTTTTCATGGTGAATCCAAGCTCAAATTAATTTTCAATAGCTGATTTCGGTCCAATTGGGAAGAGTACTCACCATCGAATTGTTGATCCACTTGACCTAATCCTTTAACAGCCATTATCTGTACTTTTTCAATACACTATTTGATAAATTATATACAGATGAAGAGAAGTATAAAAGCTGGAGATTATTCAACAGTTGAATTGACTTCGACATTATTCGAGACAGTTTGAAAAAGCCATAGATTACGTAATTTGTAGTAATTTCCGTGGAGAAAGACCATATTCATTTATTGTATCAAAAGGCGTTATTACTTGAGAAATTCTTCATAAACTCTTCATGAATAAATAAATCATCTTAACATCTATCCAAGGACCAAGCTTTCCAAACTTCTATTAGTCCACAGATATTGCTTTTAATTTGTCACATGGAACTTCCCCGAAATAGAGAGATAAAACCATTTATTTGAGCTCTCAAGCTTAGAGTATGCAGTACATATCAATATTTTACCTATATAGTCTTTTGGTCATACCAATAATATTTCATAATATAATAAGTAATTAGATGTACGTTATAATTATAATTATTATAATATTTAGTTTTAAATATAATATCTCTTAGTTATATAGAAAGTAATAGAGTTGATGTATCTATAATTAAATATTTTCGGCCCAATTTTTTTTTGAAAATAAATTCAAACACCAAAATAAGCGGAATACAACTCAATAACTGAAGATTATGGAAATCAAGAATTTTAGCACCATGTTAATATATTTCTTTCCTACAACTTTCCTTCTCTAACCCTTTAACGTTTTGAATTCAATTCTGTCACGTGACCAAGAACTGTCTAGACCCATCCTTTCCGCAGAAACAAGAATTCAACAATTCGGCCGTGTGGTCTAGTGGTATGATACTCGCTTTGGGCGAAGATCGGGTACACCCGGTTTACAATCACAAGCATGCGAGTGGCCCAGGGTTCAATTCCCTGCTCGGCCCAATTTTTTTTTGTTTTTTTCACTTGCTAGTTGAAAGCTCTGAATGTTTTGGATGTAGTGGTATACAAGGTGCACAGTAGCTTTGTTTTACGGCGTTGTTTGGCATTTTATGTTTTTGGTTGTGTGGGTTTCGAGGTTCTTTGATGAAGTTTGAAATATTGAACTAGATTCTCATAAGAAACCATGAAACTTATTCTAATGACAAACATCAATGCAATCATGATACCAGGACCTACTTGAAATAACCAAACAGTCGTTCATCAATTGGACTTACTGACTACAGTCGTGAAGGTTGTAAAGGAGCAAAAAAAAGGCTCAAATTGAAACGAATGTTATTGTTCATTCATACTCGAAATTTGGAGTTCGGGCATTCTGATGAATCATATTTGTAAATTAGAATAGATCAAGATACACAACTATGGGAAGTCAGTCATCAGAAATGGACCATGGTATCTGAACATTTTCATCAGTTTACAGAGCTGATTGATGAAGATTCAAAATAAATAGAATATAGAAAAGTATTAATAATTTTTTGATTCGATCTACAATACAAATAATATAATCAAAAATGTACATTAATAAAATAGGTAATACTATCATGAAATAAAAATATGATGAGTCAATAATGGGATCACATGTATAAAGAAATCCATAATTGTTTTAGAAGAAAGTGATGAATGAATGAATGAATGAATGATGAAAAATATTGTGATAAAAACCATGCCATATTGAAATTAATGATGAACTTGGAAGGACATGAAATATCTCGTATAGATGTCCCTTATTTAATGAAAAAACCAACCATGGGTTTGAGAATGTGAGTAAAGTCTCAAATGAAAACCAAATAATAATAACAAAGTAGAAAAAATAATAATAATTAACATGAAAGCATAAAATGATAATCAGAATAATATCATAAAGAAACTTCAAATCATAACAAATAAAAGAAAATTGAACCCATAGCAACAACTAATCCAGTTGATGCTTTTAATGAGTTACCAACACCTTCATATGATGAAACAGTAGCTGTGCCCGAAGCAGCAGCAACACTTCCAGAAGCTGATCCTGATGTTGATGATGTTGATGCTTCACCAGTTTCAGAACCAGTTGTTGCAGAAGTAGTAGCTTCTGTTGTACCTTCGGTAGCACCAGATGTTTCAGTAGCACCAGATGTTTCAGTAGCACCAGATGTTTCGGTAGCACCAGATGTTTCAGTAACAGCAGAAGTTGCAGCAGCAGGAGATTCATTACCTTCAGTTGTGGTTTCAGTACTTTCAGTACTTTCAGTAGCAGATGGAGATTCATTTCCTTCAGCAACAGTGGTTGATCCAGCACCTTCAGTTGAAGCTGGGGCTTCAGCAGTTGATTCAGCAGTAGTTTCAGCAGTTTCAGCAGCAGTTTCACTAGAAGTACCTTCAGCAGTTTCAGCAGTAGTTTCACCAGCAGTAGTACCTTCAGCAGCAGCACTAGTTTCACCAGAGACAGTAGTGGCAGCTCCTGGTGGAATGACAGTGGTATAAGTTGAAGCTACACCATTACTTGATTCAACAACAACAGCAGTTTGACTACCGGAACGAGTACCAACTGGAGTTGAATAAGTACTTGTATAATAAACTGATTGACCTTGATCATTTGTAGTAATACCAACAACGACATAACCGGTAGAGGTAGTAGCAGAAGTGGCTTGTGGAGATGGAGCAGTAATAATGAATGATTCAACACTTGAAGTTGGTTCAACTGTTGGTGGAACATAAATTGATGAACCTGTAGTAATTTTACCATTAGCACCAGTGGAAGTTGATTCAACGATAACACCTGTAATAACTGAAGTTTGGCCGTTAGAACCAGTTGTAGTATAAGTAACTGGAACACCAGTGGTTTCAGCTGGTTCTTGAGTAGCAGTTAATGGACAATAAGTAGTAGTTAATGTAACAACTTTACCTTTAGTTAATGTAGTAGTAGTATATTCTTCACCAACGTAAACGGTTGGTTTACCATTTGAACCAGTACTTGTGAATGTAACAGCTGAACCACCATGAGCTGGTGCAACAGTAACAGTTGGAGCTTCAGTACCGGTGATAGTTTGAGCAACTTCAGTTGATGAAGCACCAGTTAATGGACAATAAGTAGTAGTTAAAGTAACAACTTCACCATTTGAAATAGTTGTAGTGGTGATAATTTCACCAGTAACAGTAATTGAATCACCAGCAGAATTTGTTGAAACAAAAGTAACATAAGAAGCATCTGGAGCACCTGCACCATAAGTTGTAGTATAAGTTGAAACATCACCATTTGAATCAGTAGTAGTAATAGTTGCAACTTCTCCTGATGAATGAACAGTGGTTAAAGTAGTTTCTTGACCTTCAGAACCAGTTGTGGTGATAGTTTCAGTTTCACCTGGAGCAGCAGCAGAAGCACCTTCACTTGATGAATGAGTAGTAGTTAAGGTAGTTTCTTGAGCTTCTGGACCAGTGGTTGTAATAGTTTCAATAGCACCTGGAGTAGATTTTGAAGAACCGACAATTGGAATCAAAGTAGTGATAGTAGTGTACTCACCTGATTGAACTGAAGTGACGATTGAAGTTTCAACTAAGGTTTGAGTAGTTTCATAAGTAACAACTTCACCATCTGAAGTGGTGGTTAAAGTGGCAGTAGTGGTTAAAGTATTTGTAGCTGTTGATGAAGAAACAACAGGGACAGTTGATGTGAGAACAGATGATGAACCAGTAGCAGTAGCAGAAACAGTAGCAGAAGCAGAAGCAGAAGAAGCAGATGATGAAGAGATTGGACCATTTGAAGCAATTGAACTTGAAAGAGCACCGCTGATTGATGAAGATGAAACAACTTGATCCTCACTAACATCAGTATCAGCAATATTTGAAACAGCAACAATGTTATAATTATCTCTTAAAGTATAAACGGTATCTCTCTTGGATAAACCTGATTCTGGAGCAACACCAACTAATGCTTCATTTGGCCAGTAAACTAATGAACCTGGAGCAGCGAAGTAAGTAACTCTTAAGAAATCACCATCAATTGAACCAGTATAAGAAATAACAATAGAAGAATCATCAGCATTAACAATATAGTCATCAGTATTAGCTGGAGTAGAGGATGACGCGTTATTAAAAGCATTTAATTGAGTAACAATTTCTAAAGTTAATAATTCTGGAGCAAATGAATAACCATCAGTTTCAGTGTTCAAATCAAATGAGCCATGATAGATTGAAGCTGGAATATCAACTGTCCACCAAACTTGTTCACCATTGTTACCTGCATTTTTACTGACTGTTGATAAATCTCTAGCAACAAAATCTAAAGTCTTGGAAAATTCACCTGAAGTGGCATTAATATTGAAAGTGACTGAACCTGGAGAGGAAATGTCTTCAATTGCACTTGGAGTTAATAAAGCAGTGAATGAAACTTGTGTATCAATAACACCTTCATAAGTAAATTCGAATGTAAATTCATTACCATCGTGTCTTAAAGTACCGACAGTTTGACCATTTTGTTGAACATCGATATCACCATCTGGGAATCCAGTGAATGAATCTGGTAATGTGAAACTTAATGAATCATCAGCACGTTTAGACAATGAGCCACCACTATTGTCATGGTTGACTGCAAGATTGACTGTATACCAATGATATTTTGAATCTGAAGTATCTGAACCGGTATAAGTATCTTCAACAGAAACCGCACTAATACCTGAACCAGTTGCACTTGCAGAACTTGAAGTTGAAGAGCCTGATGAAGTTGGCGAATAAATGAATGAACTATCTTCAGACAACGAACTTGAAGGTGACGCAGAAGAACTGTTGAAATATTGAGCTGAAGTAGCAGAAAAGAATGCTGCTAAAGCAGTAACAGCTTTTAAAGACACCATTTGATGAAGTGAGTGTATAAAAGTTGAAGTTGGTTGTATAATGAATTAAAGATTTTCGATCAATTCAATTTCTTGAGACATGGCATGCAATATATATACATTTTCCATCATCTCCAGAAGCAAAAAAAAGCCATTAGAAGAACGTGAAGCGTATTTTGGGTGATGTCTGTATAGGCCATTTCTTTTTTGTTGATGGTTATCCCAATCTGGATGCACCAAAAGAGCTGTTAATTAGGTGCATGCGTCCAAGCGCATGAAATCTCTTAGTGAAGCAGAAATCCACAACGATTATCAGCGCGACAGGACGCACACAATGCATAACGTGCAGTATATCTCACAGGATACGCATCTCTTTCTCTTTGGCTTCGAACTGGGCCAGGAAGGATATCTCTCAGATCTGCCAGACTCCTATACCATTATCCTGTGCAGCGAAGTGTTACTTTCTTTTAACAGGATGCACTCTGTTTTATTATGTTACTATTGGCAATGCTTAGTGGAACAACCATCTAAGACAATATTTACTTTTGATGAAGTTTGGACTCCATGACTTTTTGAAGACAGAACTCATCTTCAGCATACAGAGGAAAAGTTTGAGAGCTCATAGAAATGACCATGGAGGAAACTAAATCTGAGCAGTGACACTTACATAAAACGGCCGAGCTTAACATGTTATCTTTATTGATGGCTTGCTAGTTATTTCTGTCAAGACCAACCATCAACAAATCTATTACATCTTACGGCTTCATCTTACTGTCGTAGTTAAAAGTTAAATGTTTCTTGCTTTGAAGATTGGAGCATGAAAGTATATCGGTATACACCAGATTCACACCAAGATGGCACTAGATCTTAGCTACACCACTTGTAAGTTGTATGTAACATAAGATCTTCGTAGTGTTCGAATAAGTAAATGAATGTGCTAATTAGATGATGATCTTTCGTGAAGCCTAGAACAACATCATGTACTTTAATCATAATTAGTCACTGAACTTAGTATTAGCTTCTCGGTAGGTACCAGTCTTGATATTAGCTTCAATAACCTAGATAAGGATCACCATTTAGAAGACCAATAAACGACGTGTATTCCCCTTTGTTTAATCTTCAAGATCTGTTAATCGCTGTTCTAACTTCAAAGAAAACTATAAGACTCTAGCAAAGTATCAAATGAAGATATCTCCGTAAGG
>JAKTWW010000322.1:11788-22066 GCA_030582255.1 Hansenula subpelliculosa
TAGTACCACTTCCCACTTTCAACTTTATTCAGTTGTTTTATCCTATGTTCAACCTCATCTTGTTGATGTCCAACAATGCTATTTAATAAAATCAAGCAGTTTTTCCTATTTAGGAAATTTGTTCTCGGTGCGTTTGCTGATGTTCTTGCTTTAAAGATGCTGTCAGTTACTGGCTATCACTGGCATACTGTGTAGATGGCTACATCCAGTATGTATCTGGGAAAGAAGACTCTTGTCTAGACCTCTAAGCTTCGATGTCTTGTATTGCATTTGACAGGGGCCTCCAATTTGCAGCATTCAAACTTTGAGGGCTGTCAGCATGTTGGAGAGAAAAGGTACTTTAGCGAGCTGTTAACTTCTGCTATCTTTCACTTCCTCCAATAAGGGCCAGCCTTGCAGTATTTTCATATGTGGAAGGCATACTAGGTCTGCAAGCTAGCATACCACTAACTTTTCTCTCCTTTATTCATCCCTGAAGGCTCAACATCAGAGGTTTTTCTCTTTAACTTACGCTTGTAATAAACCAACAAAAATAAACCCCTTAAATACACCACTAGTACATCTTCCTCATAAAAGGAACTACGCGTGTAGTCGTTTCTCCAAGTTAACTTCACTGGATGTTGTACAAGTAAAGTCAATCATCTGTGTTTCGAATCATTTGAATGAAGATTCAACTCACTATAGCTCCGGAATGCAACCAAACAAACAAACCAAACGCTATTGACTGTTGTAGATTGTGATTAAAATTATTTGAATTGATATATACGTCGGCTAGTGTTATACGCAGATTAAAGAGTTGAAGAAGCCATTGAAATTTCAAATTTTTATCACTGAATTTATGAAATTAGCAGCTGCTTATAAATTTATCATGGTAATTATTATATAATTAATATTTTATTATATATATAATAATTATATATAATATATATAATAATATTAATTATAATTAAAAATATTATAAATATAAAATATTATTTAATATTGATATTATGTTAATAATTATTACAATATAATTAATATACATTGTTTTTATTAAATATACCTAGCTTGATCATTTCAATTCCGTGAAGGCGATCTTGTGATTTCCTCATTTCTCCGATCTAAGTTGATATAGTGCTAGCTCTGTGCCTAATAGTATACTAAAATGATGGAAAATTTTAAGATCAACAATATTCAAACCCAGAAGATATGAAGCAGTTATGTCTGCAAGTTTCCATGACGTGCTCACAGAATGCTCTCACAGTCGTTCATATATAGAGAAATGTCAAATGCGAACAGTATAATATTTAAAATACCTTTAATGATCGCTATACGAAGTCGATCCATCTTATATAAATATTTATCTTGCATTTGAAGATTCATTAATCACTTCTGAGATTGCCCCAATGCAGTTATTAGGTTTATCGGTTTACAAAAACACTGAATACAACGACTATATATAAAATTCCTAAAATTATATATACTTTATAATGGTCGGACCAAGGCGCCCGCGTACAAATTCAGTTTTGGACGATAACCAAATTCGCGAAACAAAGCAATTGATCCAATTCAAATTATAGAGATGAAACTTCAACATTGATTCTTGATGAAGATCAGATTAAACATTGCAAGATCAATTAATCAATTCATCATATAGTTATCCCATTATATTTAAAATGTCATCTGTCATCCCATTAGAGTCCAATCCAGAAATTTTCACAAAATTTGCACATAAATTAGGACTTTCTCAATCATTTATATTTCATGATGTTTATTCATTAACAGATTCTGAATTACTTTCATTCATACCACGTCCAAGTCCTGCTGTTATCTTACTATTTCCAATCACTCCAGACTATGAGAAGGCTAGACTTGAAGAGGAACAAGCACATTCGGAGCAAAATGACAATGTTGTATGGTTTAAACAAACTGTTAAGAATGCATGTGGTTTATACGCTTTATTAAATTCAACTTCAAATTTAAATGATACAAGTTATGAACCAAATTCCAAAATTGTTGAATTTAAAAAATCCTCAAAAGATTTAAAAAAAGTGGAACATCTAGTTGAAGCTTTGAAAAAAGATTATACTGACGCTGCAACTTCTGGTGATACAGAAGCTCCTGACGCTGAAGAAGATGTTTCATTACATTTTATTGCATTCATCAAGAAAGATGGTCATATTTATGAAATGGATGGAAGACGTAAAGGTCCTTTAGATCTTGGTAAAGCTCAAGAACCCGAGAGTGAAGATGTCTTGGGTGAATCAAAAGTTGTTGAACGATTTCAACGTTATATTGATTTATCTGATGAACAAAACAAGATGAATTTTTCATTGATTGCATTAGCTCCATCTTTTGAGTAAACAATATCTAACAAGAGGTTTGTTTAGTACTTATGTTTAATGTACAAATTGTTTAAAGTTCTTAGACCTGTTCAATTTTAAGTATCGTAAAACCACATTGACTTTCAAATCGGTAATGATAAAACTACTGAAAACCATTGACAAGAGATCGTCATATATCATATAAATATGGACTAAATATATATTTTGTAATCAATTCAAATAATCCTAATCTTAATCCAATGATCATCATTGAGTCAATTTTATAAATGAGTTCACATTTCAATTTAATGAAACTAATGAAGATTAATCAATCGACAAAGCTCATCATCTATAATCAAATGGTCATATAAAATATTTGCTTTAGAGTTTCCATCATATCCATTTTTTATCGTTTTCCAAAACTTCACAAGGATTATACATTACATAATAAGCCGCAGTAATATCATCTAAGCTTATTCCCATAAAGTAGAAAAATTGAAATCATTTCAAAGGTCAGATATTCATTTAGTCTCTAGTTTATTTCCCGTCATCCCATGCACTTTCAAATACTTACTTTAATCTCCTCATTATATTTGACCTTTGATATCAACTTTTCTACTTTGATTTAAAAATGAAGCAACTGTACTTTTAGCATTTGCAGTGTTTAAATAAACAACATTATCACCTCTTAATTCAATAAATTTTTCAAGTTGTTTATCTTTAATAAATTTCATACAATCAGCTTCATTTTCAAAATGGAAATTTTTTAACAAAAATTCAAGACTTAATACTTTATAAGCAGTACAGATAACTGCTAAAGATCTGACTCTTTCATTATCAATAAAACAATTTAATAAATTTCTTGTTGTTCCTGTAGTTTTAGAATATAATTTAAATAATTCATAATAATTATTTGCAATATGAGCTTTAGAAATTTTTAAAGCTTGAATAATTAATGGATGTGATTTTTCCTTTGAAGTTAAATTTAATTTAATTAAACTTATTGAATCATAATTTCTTGTAAATAAAAAATATAAAATTCTATAACTTAAAAAATCAACTTCATTCGCACTTGTATTTATATGACGCATTTGATAAAGATTCTTTAAAACTGTTTGACATTGATTAAATTCACCTAAATCTTTATTTTCAATTGCAATTCTTCCATGAGTTTCATAAACTTTAACTGTAAATTCATTTTCATAAAGTTGAACTCTTAAATCTTGTCTTATTGATTTGAATTGATCACATAAATAACTATATTTAGCACCATTTTTATATTTATCCATTAAAAATGCAAAAGCTTTTTGTAATACAGGGAAAGGTCTTATTTTAGATGGATCAGGTGCAGAAGTTAATCTTAAATAAGATTTTTCTAAATTTTGACATGTACCTCTTGGTGGAGCTTTACTTGCTTGAATAATAACTTCTTCATTTACAGATGTGGAAGCTTTTGGGGTGATACTTAACTCTCTTTCAAATCTTGAAGCTCTTGCCTTTTTTCTTGACTCTGAAGATAATTCATCAAGATCATCAAGACTTGAATTAGTAGAATTAGCATCTCTTTTCACATTTTTCATATTTTTACCATTCTTTTTAAATGAGTTCTTACTTTCAAAATTTTTTGAACTATTATTACCTGATGATGATGATGATTTTGGTAAATTACAATATAATTCAAAACTAACAGAACGATTATAAATTGGTAATTCTTGTTTTAACCAATCATTTTCCCATAATTTCCCCATCTTATTTGCTTTTTCAATTAAATTTTTCAGTTGTAATTGCATTTCTGCAATTTTTTTAGAATCAAATTTTAATTCTGAAGCTTTTTCATGACAAATTTCTACAAATTTTGTTAAACCTTCAGGTAATGCATTTGTTGGTGGTCTTTGTGTTATTGCTGGGGTTTCTTGTTGTCTTGGACCACCTAATGTGGTAGGATTTACTGAATTGAAAGTACTCATTGTTTATCTAGTTCTGTCCCCTTTTCTCTCTGTTTCTTTCTCTCTCTCTCTCTAGTTCCTCTTGTATTATATGTTATAGCTGGCGGGTTTCTTTTCCTTATACTTTGGCCCCCTTTTGAGATATTTCTGATACACCTGCGCTACTCTAAAGTTTTCTGTTGTTCTTTCTGACAGTATCTCTATACACTGCTTACACCCTTGTTATTGATAATGCCCCTATTGAATAAAACGGTTAGTATTGACAAGGCAGTCGTTGGATTTCTGATGATCTATCTGGCTTTGAAATTGGTTTTGTTGTGGGAAAGTTGAAGCTTTTCTTTTATCTCAAATTTGTTTTTTCTCAAGTTTTTTTCTTTTTGAGAAAATCAAATTCGCGAATTGAATTTTAAAAAAATCTGCCAGAAAAAATCGGGTCATTAAATAAATGATAACGTAAGCAAATGGAGTGTACGTTAATTGTATAATGAATAAATATTGGCATTAAGATGAATAAATATGGGAATAGCCCTTATCTGTATACGAAAAGCCCTCAAATGGGTTATTATTATGGTTATTTTTAGTTGAGTTTGTTGGATTTATTGAGATTCCTCCTCCATTTGGTGATCCAATTGGTGTTATACTCATTTCTGTAAATTCATTATCAAAATTTTCAGCCAATATTGGATCTGTTATAATTGGAATGATTGGTGGTTCAAATTCTCTATTTTCTATATCTTTCCAATTTATTTTTCTGAAAAATCTATGCTTTTTAACAATTTCAAAATCTGTTAATCTCTTTTCTGGATTTTTTTTCAATAATCTTAATAATAAATCTTTTGCATCCTGAGATAAATAAAATGGAATCTTGAATTTATTTGCCAAGATCTTATCCATGATTTTTTTATTATTATTCCCAGTGAATGGTGGTGAACCTGTCAACATATCAAACATTACACAACCTAATGACCAAAAATCCACTGCATAATCATATGGAATATCTTGTAAAATTTCTGGTGCCATATATTCTGGAGTACCAATCAATGAAGTACAAAGTTCATCATCATGCAGACCAACTTTACTTAAACCGAAATCCGTCAATACTAAAAATCCATTACTATCTAATAAACAATTTTCTGGTTTTAAATCTCTGTAAACTATACCAATCTTATGTAAATGTTCTAAACCTAAAATCATTTGTGCTAAATAAACAGCAGCATTTGTTTCACTTAAGAATTTTTCTTGTTGTAAATGTTGAAATAATTCACCGCCATCCAGATATTCTAAAATCAAATATAATTTATGAGCATCTTGGAAAGCATAATATAAAGTAACAATTGAACTATGAGAAACGCTTTCTAATATACTTTTTTCATTCATTGTTCTTTCCATTGTTTTACTTTGGATGATAATAGATGCCTTTTTCAATTGCTTTTGTGCAAATAATTTACCAGTTTTCTTTTCACGAACTAACAACACTTTACCGTAAGAACCAACACCGAGAACTTTTAATTGTTCAAAATCTGATGGTTTTGGTTTGCCAATGGATGAAGATGCAGCCGACGAAGTGAAAGTTGTAGTGAATGAATCCTCAGGCGACCTAGTTGGAGATTCTAAAGGGATCTCATTTTCTGAAACATATGAACTAACAAATGGATGTTGAATACCAATTTCCACTGAGGTACCTAATCTATGTGATGTAGTATTTCTATTAGACGCTGTGGAACTTTTCCGTCTTCTATTATGTGCTGGGGTCTCTAATGGCTCATTGATGGTGAATCTACTCTGGAAGTCCTGGTGTAGCAACTGACCATCCTGGTCTTCTTCATCTAATGTGAAAACACTCATTTTTCAATCTTTTGGCCCTTGACGTATATAGTATAATGTATGAGCTCTTCGGACTTGTCTTCAGTCTCTGTTGTAGCGATTGTTCCAAGCTGGTTGTGGGTGTATAAGGAAGAGAAATACAATGGGCAGCAAGTTCTAGTATGTCTCCATCTACCAGGTTTCAGCAATAGCCTTCAATATATTCCCATCTCATCTCATCGTTATTCTTCAACAATGAAGACGCTTATAATGATAAATTTGCCATAGTAAAACAGGATTTCGCGCCCGCGAAAAGTCACCCGGTCTTGGAAATCGAATCTGTTGAAACGGCTCAAGACGAATTGGATTCACAATTGAAGGAATTCAGTGTGGGAGAAAGCTTGTTGGTCTTGCTGCATTGTGATGAGAAGCGGTATAGTAAACCATCCAGAGCTATGGCTTAGTACGTGAATGAACCTGGCTGTCTTTCTTGAACGGGCCTAAATGCTCTGAGTTTGTCAAGAATCGTGTGTTCAGCGGTCATTTTGGACTACATGGGTGTACATTAGCGGATCTTTGTGTGGGTTGGTCGTGGTTCGAGAGTCAGTTGAAGGTTTGGGAAAGAGAAAAGTGTGTCGATTTGGGGAGGATAGGCGAGAATCATAGGATGGGATAACCGTAAACCGTTACAAGTTGGAGGAGATGTGAGATGTGTGTCTTATTGTTTGTCAATGGTGATGACCAGTTGAACGTTGATGTATATGTTCGTTGCTTCAATGGACTAAAATTTGGGATGAATAATGATCAACAGAGATACAACTCCCAAGAAACATTCATGAAACCAGAGAGAGCTGAGAGGCTACATAATCCATGCTAAGAAAATTAGAAAAGCTTAAGCACAAGTCTTAGCTATACTGGCTGCTTGTTGATGCTGGGTACAAAAGATCAGAATTCATTTGATTTTTTGTTCCTAAATGGTGTGATATGAACATTTACCATTAATGCATTGATAATAATTGAAGAGCTGTTTGCACAATGTGAACAAAGGATTCATTGTGATGATCTTACTATATTGTACGGTTTCGTAAAAATGTTGGTGTGTCTAATTTGGGAATCCTCATCTTTGTGAAATGATAAGATGCATTTGATGACTGGATCCTAAACATTAGATGCTTATTGTGCAATGTGCAGGTATTTGATGCGGGAACTTCAATTTAAACAATTCAGGTGAAATGTTTCATCCAAAGACCCACATCAGAAACTAAATTTACAACAGTTTTTAAGATCAACATTGATTAAAGTCCTTAGATTGAGGTATCACTTGTGAAGGAAAAAAAAAAACACAATGAAAAAACATTAACTAAGCTTTTACTGTTGGGGCTTATGTCCTTGGCCCCATTCTTGGTTGATTGATTTCTTGTGGTCTTGGACCCTTGATATTATCTAAAAGATCTATGGATCTTCAACTACAAACTGCTTTGAGGTTGTAGTGTGAGTTAGTATTCTATTCTAAGCGAATTAAAACACGTCTTTGGTACATTCACTGCTTCTACAACTATGTGGTATGCTTATTTTAGATGTCATGAAAATTCGTTGGAAAATTATATCATCATCAAATAATGTACACCCATAAAGTACAGATTCCAAACTCAAAAAATCACAAAAAACACCAACTTTCAACCGAGACATCTCTGAATATCTACTGTTGATACCATTCTTTGGTCTTTCAAACTAAAAATGAGTTATCATCTTGAAATTAAAAGTTGAAGATCTCAAGTTTATTATGCGTTACGGCCCATGATTATTATACATGATGCTTACCGTACTGCTGATCTTGATATTGAGGAAAACCAATGATGAAGGTTTCATATATAGGATGCATCTTTACTCTACGGCAGTTCGTCTTTTATGATGCTGTTGAGTCTTGATTTTAACAGGGTGCAAAAATTTTAAGATACATAGTATGGTATTTAAAGATTTAAACATCCACATTATTGCAATTGGAAAGTAACATGTTTTTGAATATAATCATTATAGAATATGAAAGTTTCATACTTTTGTTTAATATTATTCACATTATCACAATTTGTGAATGCAGCTCGTAAACCAGATGTGACACATAAAAGAAATATCAAATCAAATTATGTTTCAAGTGTTTGTTCAAACGTTGCTAGTGATTATGAATTTGGCTCACATATAAAGTCTTCAAGAACTAAACAATGTTCTTATGAACCAATGCTTGGTACAATCTTGATCTGTATGGCTAATGAAATGGGACCAAAGACTAAAGGGTTCCAAAAATCTTTAAAATCAATGATTTCTACATGTGAACGTGCAAAGAAAAATTTTACAATTGATGATCTTAACAAAATTTACCAAAATGCCACTAATTATGTTTTAGATTTAAACAAATCTGAGCAAAGTATCAAACAACTACAAAATGTTACATATTATCAACCAATAATAATGGCAGGTCATGATGTTAAAGATTGGATGAGATATTATAAATCAAATTATTTTAATTTAGATAATGCTTCCGTTTTCGCTGGTATAATGTGGTGTTATTTCTTTGGTATTTTCATATTGATTGGAGTATCCAACTTTGCAAAAAGATTAGGATATCATCGTCGAATTAACAACAAGTTTACAAAATGGTTTAGATCAAATATATCCATTCCTGGGTTATTCAATGGGAAACATACAGATCCTCCTCAATTTCTCAAGTTATTTGCAGGATTGATTCCAACAAGATTAGAATCAATAATTGTTGTAGGGTTTCTTGGTCTCAATGCTTTATTCTTAGGTTTCCATCATGATTTCGGATCACCTGTTTATTCTAAAAAAAGACAAGTCATGAGAATGGTTGCAGATAGAGCAGGTATCATGGCATTTGGTTTAATTCCATTGTTAATTCTTTTCGCTGGAAGAAATAATATTATCACATCATTAACTGGTATTCCATTCACTTCTTTTATAGTTTTCCATAAATATGTTGCAAGAATGATGTGGATCCATGCATTAATTCATAGTGCAGGTTATTTAGCTTATGGTGTTTATGCTGATAGAATGGCACATTATTTACATCGTTGGTATTATAGATGGGGGATTGTTGCTACGCTTTGTGGGTTGATATTATTGATACAAGCGTTACATTGTTTTAGAACTAGAGCTTATGAAACTTTTTTAGTTTTACATATCATATTAGCAGTTATGTTCATTATTGGATGTTGGTATCATTGTCGTTATTTAGGCTGGGTAGAATGGATTTATGCATCATGGGCTCTTTGGATTTTTGATAGGATTCTCAGAGTAGTTAGGATGTGGATGTTTGGATTTAGAAATGCTGAAATTGAATTAATTGCAGATGATACTTTTAAACTTAGTGTTCTTCATGATAATTGGTTTAAACCATTCCCTGGTGCATTTGCTTATGTTTATTTCATTACACCAACTACATTTTGGCAATCACATCCTTTCACTATAATCGACTCTGCTTTAAATGAAAATGAGACTACAATTTATATTAAAACTAAAGCTGGTGTTACTAATAGAATTAATAAGTTTTTAAGTAAGTCTGGGAATAAGCTAACTGTAAAAATTTGTGTTGAAGGTCCATATGGTCATAGAGCTCCAATGGAAAAATATGATACAGCCTTATTGTTAGCTGGTGGTAATGGTATTCCTGGTCCTTATTATCATGCAATTGATCTAGCAAAACGTGAATCTTGCACAAAACAAGAAATCAAGTTATTATGGGTAATTCGTAATCCAGAAGCTATAGCTTGGTTTTATAAGGAATTGAAACAATTAAGAAACACACCAGTTCAAATAGATATTTACATCACTGGTAAGACTTCACCTCCAAAATCATTATCATCAACAGTGTCAAATGAAATACATGAACGTTGCTCAGAGAAAGAACATAGTACAAGTGATAATAATTCAACTGAAGAATCAAACGAGAAGAAAGACGAAGTGCAAATATATGAAGAAAGCTGTATCAAATATGATCATGATTCAATGATTTCCAAATTATCTAGTCATGTTAATTTCCATTATGGTAGACCTGATTTTAATGCGCTTTTAGAGAATGAAATGATTCAACAGGGGAAACGAGATGTTGCTATAATGACGTGTGGTCCTCCAAAGATGGTTGATAGTGTGAGAAATATTGTTGCAAAGAAGTTGATGAATGCTGAAGGTCGTGTTGATTTGTTTGAAGAATT